>JAXIVD010007897.1:0-10000 GCA_036785275.1 Cancer borealis | reverse complement strand
AGAAATACAGGAAGATGATTCGATGGTTTGAATGTAAAACTAACAAAATCATTCTTTCAGAAATCCTTCCCCGTAGTAGTGCACCCACATTTTTCTACAGCAAGGCCTTCAAGACTAATAATGTCTTAATTAAGTCCATTTGTACAGATGAAGGAATCGATTCCATCAACTACTGGGATGACTTTTATAACAAATCTTTTCTTTTCAAGGACGACAGCAGTTGGGGCAGCTCGTTTTGGCAGTCTGCTAAATAATAAAGTTTCTGATTTCAGGAGAAAAAACAGTATCTAGCCATGCACAACCTCAGCTACGTAAGTAACACCATTTGTAGAAAAAATAACGTAAATAATAGCCTAAAAATTTGCATGTTTAACGCGCGCAGCCTCAGAAATAAGTTCTCAGATTTAGAGGCACTTGCAATATCTGAGGAGTTCCACATTATTGGCGTATCGGAATCTTGGATAAACACAGAAAATAGATACTTTTAGCAAAATATAATTTGCCAAGTTATTTAATGTTTAGTTGCGAATGACAAAATAAAAAAAGGTGAAGGTGTTTTGTTCTACTTGAAAGCCAGTCTTACTAAACTAAAAAACTAAAAACTAAAACTAAAAACTAAAAAACTAAACTAAACTAAAAAAAAAAGGTAATCTAGATGTTATGTTCTTACAACTAAAAACACATTCTAAGAAAATTATGATCAGGCTCATTCATACACCACTAGCAAACAATATTAATAGCGATAGGAAATTATTCGATCAGATAATCGAAGTAGGTTATTAATTTGAAAGCGTAATTTTGGGGACTTTAATCTTCCTGTAACATCATTGGAAAATTCTCTTAAATTTCATATGGGTCACGACTTGTAGAATAATTTGTTAAGTCAACACGTTAACAAACACACGAGAGGTGATAATATACTATTCCTTATATATACAACAAACGATCAGCAAGTGCTCAGTACTTGGTCCCATTCTTTTTCTAATTTATGTCAATGATATCAATGAAGGCATCACCTGTATGATAAAATTTGCCGACGATACGAAAATCACGAGTAAAGTAACTCCAACCGCCGAAGAAAAAAAAAATTTAATTCAAATCTCGACACCTTAGTCAGTCAGAAAAGTGGCAAATGAAATTTAACGTTGATAAATGTAAAATTTTGCATATCGGTAACAATAATCAATACACAAATTAGGCAATGAATGGCTCCGAACTTTCCAAGGTTAATTATGAAAAAGACTTAGGGGTAACTATTGGTAATGACCTTAAACCAAGTAAACATTGATTAGATGCTGTTAAGAAAGCTAACAAACTGGTCGGCTTCATCCAAAGAACTTTTGAGTGTAAATCTGAAAAAAAGTTATCCATACATTATTCAATACACTCGTACGCCCTTATCTAGAACTTTACTAAAATGATCCCTATATTGTGAAAAAAAAACTTGTAAAAAACATTTAAGGGAGCTGAACTTATTCAGTTTATCCAAACATAGGCTAGAAGGGGACCTAATTGAGGTATTTAAAAATTTCCATGGTTTTGATAATATCAACACAAACGACTATGTAGCTACTGACCTCACAAACACCACTCTTAACAATGGCTTCAAAATCATTGGTAAGCGTTTTAGATCGAACGAAGCAAAGCACTTTTTGTTTCATAGAATCGTGAATATTTGGAAATCTCTACCAGCACATATTGTTTACAGTATCACAATTTAATCATTTAAGAAAAAACTTGATAAGCACTTAGCAACTGTTCACAAAAGTGAATAATTAATTCCTGCGTAAATTTATTTATTTACTTTTTTCTTCATAGAAATATACGTTGATTAGTCTTGTTTTGTCTCACTTTCCTATATAAATTCCATGATAGTTTATCTATGCTACATGGTGTCGCTTCGTCTTCCGGCCAGCTTCGGCTGGAGGAAGGGGTGGGTGGCGAGGAACCCTCCATTTTTCTGTCCTTTTGCCTCTATCAAGTAGATATCATAGTAGAAGTGTAGCCACACGGTCAGCCTTGTTTGGTTCAGTAGGACTGTTGATGTCTGTTATTCCTGTGTACGCCTTTGTACCTTCTCCTTCTCCTATCCTTCTTCTATTGGTCACTAGAAAATCTAGTAGGGTGCATGTGAGCGAAATGAAGTGCATTATTTCCTGTCTCCCTCGCATGCCCAATGAATCAGGGAAGTAGATATGTACTACATTTGAACGTCACGCCCCCTGACACTTCACCTACACATGTGTCATCACCTGTTCCGCCAGACATACACTAAACTACAATTTTCAGCCTTTGTAGGCGAGACAATCTCCGCACACTATTCTCATTGTACTGGAGTGAGAGGTGGGCGAGGGTGAATCTGTTATATTTTATCCTGGTCCCACACATAGTTTACTAGTTTCCTGGTTTTTGTTTTTCCTATGAATTCCTATGTATTTTTTAACTACAAGTCGTGAGGCCATTTATTATGAATCTTTAGAGGATCCATTGCATAAAATGGTGCTTTGAATCGTTTACATAAGGCTTCAAATAGTAGATTATCTCAAATGGTCGAAAGTTTGGTTGAATGTACGAATATCACGTGGCTTTAAAATGTTTCAAATAGTTTGAGTGATGTTTCATATGCTTGTAAAATTTATGAATGGATTACATAACATGAAATGGTGTTTTGGTGATGTCTAGGGGGATCACCGTTGGGGTAAAGTGAAGAAGTAGCTGCCACTAGGTCCTTGACCAGATAATGTGTTGTTTGTAGAATCTGTTGGTAACGTGAAATACTCCAAGCGGGTGTGTGGTGTGTCTCCTGTACGTCCACTGCCTTTAGGTAATACCATTCCCGTATGCTCAAGGAAGAAGGTAAAATATGCTCCTTTCTTATAATATTCAATGAGACAAGGGATATATGCAGGGAATATATAATGTGGCGAGAACAACGGAAATATATCCTATCCTTGTAAGACTCTGCCGATGACTCACGCGGGTTCCAACAGGGATCGCCCCGCGTGTCACACTACCGACTTTAATAACTCTCATCTATGCGGTCAGGTCAAACCTGAGCTTCACCAGATATTCCTGGGGGTTGTCATACACCACTTTAATGGTTATACGACTTTTCAAGTGGTTGCATAGTGTTTCAAATGATAGATTGCTTTCCAGTAGAACTCTCAAGACGTCAGGTTCGTTACAAGGGTTAATGATGAGACACAAACAAGTGGTGATCAGCCTAACGATGCATCGGAAAAAAAAAACTGTGACCGAAATCTTTAATTTGATACAAAAATCGGTAAATATTCGTAAGACGACCGATTCGATGTCTCCTTACCTGTATAATGCACTGCAAATTCAACCTCAGAAACTTGTATAGGTCACCCCAAACAGCTTTGCCGCTGAATTAAAGAAAAAAATACGCATTATATTTTTTAGGTTACGTTAGGTTTTGTTAAGGTTTCGTTACGTTTAGTTAAGTTTAATTAGTTTTGGTTGGATTAGTTTTGGTTAGGTTAATTCAACTGCAGCTCTGGGAAGGTTATGCTAACAAAGCAATTTTTTCGGTAAATTTTTACATCTTCATCAGAATGTCGTGTGGCCACGAAAGAAAATGGCGTCTGCATCTTGCAGAAGCCCCTACTTTTAGTCATAGAAAACATTTGATAGCTTCTAAATTAACATAACATAACATAACAAAAATTAACCATACCTTAATTTATATTAACAAACCTTATTCAAACCAAACTAAACTTTACTTGTCGAGGAGGACATAAAAACAAAAAATATTCGTATTTTTTTCTATAATTCAATGGCATAACTGATTGAGGTAATCTGAACAAGTATCTGAATTTGCAGTGCATTATAAAGGTAAAGAGATATCGAATGGGTCGTTTTACGAATATCTACCAAAAATCATTTACAAATTAAAAGGTGATAAAAGTCTGAGCAGGATTCCTCCAGGTAGAATAGTGCGTGACCATCAATACGGCGTCTTGAATAGTTGAATAGTGAATCAGTGTTGTTGCATCTCATTACAAGATCCCTCAAGGACTCCCGCATTGCTCTTGGCTTACATCACCACCACCGCTTTATATCTACCCCCGTGGAGCAGACCTATGATGAAGATGGAAACAGCAGGTGCGGAGAGGGGAATATGAAGTGGAATACAAGAGGTAGTGGTGATGGTGGTGGTGGTAATGAAGGATATAATCAACACATGTCTGGATAATATTGGGAGATCGTAGAAAAATGTCATGCAGGGATGTGTAGTTATGCAGTGTTAGAAACATAGGCGTAAGTGACGGTGGAGGTGGAGTAAATGACAAGAACAGTATCATGAGGTGCTTGGATGACGGAGACGGGACTGGAATGAGTGATGTTAAGCTAATTGCATAAATAGTATAACATTGGGCGTGGCGAGGGAGAGAAAGTATGGTGGAGGCTGTGGTTAGGGTTGATGGCGGTCGTTTCAATGTATGGCTACGAAGGTGGTGGTCGCCGACATGCGGTGCGTCGCCAGTTTTTGCAAGACACCAACCAGCGGCTTTCTAAATATTGCAAGGAAATCAGTGCAAAGGAACAGACGTACCATGAGTTGTAGGTCAATGATGAGTGAGAATAGATGTGAGAAGACTATTGAATGATATAGGATTGCACACCCGCAGGTCTTTGTGAGGACTTATGGAAAGGAGGAGGAGGAGGAAGAGCAGGAGGAGGAGGAGGCGGCTTGGCATTAGAAGTCACGGATGGGTGGGATGGGTGGAGGATGCACTATAATCTAGTTACACTTGATGACCTCTAGGATTTTGGCCGCGTCGAGCAACCTGATCCCCCAAACTTAGCCCGCAGACACTCGTGGAAAGCTTGTATGTATGTCCTGGACCAGTCCAGTTTTATCAGACAATGTACCCTACGCGACCGACACGTTCTAACGTCGTACTTGCCCACTCATGCAGGTATTGCTGCCTGCGGCTGTCCGTACAGGGTACCGCTCTTCGTTGGTAGTTAATAGTATCCCTCCCTCCAGAACCCTTCTCTGTCTACCAGCTCACCCTGTACCTTGCCCTACACCATCCTTCTCTCTCAACTCCGCCACGCCTCTGCAAACTCCAGCCCCAACCCATCCCATCCATTGTTCTCTTGTCTACTTGCATATCCAGTTAAATACATACTTTTTGTTCAGAGAGTTAAAACAATAACTGTTTGTTATTACAATGTATCAGTTTTTTTTCCGAATCAATTATGTAACTAAATTTGAAACAAGTAATCTTATTTAAATTTAATTCATGTTTTGTTTTTAGTCAATTTTTTTCATTCGTGTATTAACATAGGTTCATAAGTGTTTTGAGTGTATGTCTTTTTATCGGACTTTGTTACTTTTTCTTCTGTTATTCATATTTTTCGCTGATATCGCTAATATCGCTGCTGCTAGCTATATCGTATAACATATGAATATTCAATATTCTCTAAGCCCTCTTCCTCCTCATTACCAAATCCTCATATTCACACCCTCTCCTTCTCCTCAAACATTCTACTCCTCCATACCCACAACCTCTCTTCCTCCAACACTCGTCCACACCCTTCCACACAAAACTCTTCTTTTAACACTTTAGTCCGCAATACTCTCACGCCACTTTCCTCTCTACCAACTATTTCCCTTTTTCCACCTCCTCCTCCTCTGTGCCTTCCTCCCACTCTGCTCCCTCTCACTCCTCTCACTTGCCCGTCGTCCTCTCACTTTGCAGGAAGAGTAGTGACCGTAAGTAGCGGGTTGGCACGGATGACAGTTCCAATGAGGTCATCTTACGTGCTTAGCAAATACGCGGTGGAGGGTTTTTGTGACGCCCTGAGGTAGTTTTTTTTTTTCTCTCTCTCAGTTAAGCTTGAAGGAGATAAATTTATATAATATGCTATTTTAGTAGGGGAGCTCATGCATGCAGTTTCTCTTTGTCTCTCTCTCTCTCTCTCTCTCTCTCTCTCTCTCTCTCTCTCTCTCTCTCTCTCTCTCTCTCTCTCTCTCTCTCTCTCTCTCTCTCTTCTCTCTCTCTCTCTCTCTCTCTCTCTCTCTCTCTCTCTCTCTCTCTCTCTCTCTCTCTCTATATATATATATATAATATATATATATATATATATATATATATATATTATATATTTGTATACATAGCGGAGGTCCGCTAGGTATTGTCTACTCTACCTGTCTCAAGATTAGGTCCCAGAAAAGAGCTTCAGTTCAATGGACCTTACCAAAAGATTGTTCATTATTTACTATATAGAATATATTGTAATAAAAGGAAATAAAAATGATCATATCAATATCAATATCAATATCAATCTCTCTCTCTCTCTCTCTCTCTCTCTCTCTTCCTCTCTCTCTCTCTCTCTCTCTCTCTCTCTCTCTCCTCTCTCTCTCTCTCTCTCTCTCTGTCTCTCTCTCTCTCTCTCTCTCTCTCTCTCTCTCTCTCTCTCTCTCTCTCTCTCTCTCTCTCTCTCTTCTCTCTCTCTTCTCTCTCTCTCTCTCTCTCTCTCTCTCTCTCTCTCTCTCTCTCTCTCTCTCTCTTTTTTTTATTTTATTATATTTTTTTTATTTAACAAATATTTACAGAAGGAGGCTTTAAAACCCCCACGTTGAGTATGAAGTTATTTCAAAAGCCTCCGGTAGTATTATTTACAGGGATAATACTAATAATGTTAAACTATACATAGGTACAGAACAATTACAAAGATAATACAAAAAACATTACAATAATAATACAATACAGTGCACAACATTGCAGTCTATTAAAGCGCCAGTGGGGACGGGTGCGTGCTACGCCACCTGTGGGCTGCCAGTTTCACCTGTGTGTGGATATGTCCTGCATATGGGGCGTGGCCACCGCGAACATGTTCCACAGCCGCGAAGTTCTGGCTATGTAGGTGCGCCGCTGTTTGGCTCGAGCGAGATCGGGGCACCTTCACTCGCTCGTCGCTGCTGGCTGCAGCTCTGGTGCACCTCTGCACTGTGTGTGGCAGCAGCCTCAGGGGTTCAAGATGGGAGACCCTCTGCACCTGAGTTTTGTGGCACACCACTAGTGCCGACACGTCCCTGCGGTGTTCCAGTGACGTTACTGGTGCTGGCTGCTGCTGGTCCTCCTCGCTGGCCACCAGTCACAGGGCTCGCTGCTGCACAGCATCCAGTCTCTGCATGTGGGTGGCAGCACTCGACATCCAGGACAGGGCACCGTACTCCATACATGGGCGTATCTGTGCCTTGTACAGTGTGAGGATGTCCCGTGCGTCGAGGGTGTCCGCCATCCTGCGCAGGGCAGAGACTCGAAGAGATGTCTGGCGGGCGACGGCAGCGATGTGGTGGTCGAAGCGCAGGCTGCGGTCCACGGACACGTCCAGGATCTTGATGTAATCCTGGAGTGGCAGGCTCTTGCTTCCAAACGCAGCTGTCCTGAGACTGCGTGTGAGGCGCCTGGGGACCGCGAGATAACCATTGCCTGGCGTCTTCTCAGGAGCAAAGATAACCTGCCACACCTCTCCCCACTGCTCCACCAGTTTGAGCTGCTTGTTCAACTCAGCGACGGCATGCCTACTGTCGAGGCGGCAGTAGGAGCGGGAGAGTGTGCAGTCGTCTGCATATGCGACCACAGATGACAGCTGCCGGAGGAGGTCATCAATGTATATGTTCCACAAGACTGGGCCCAAAACTGAGCCTTGTGGAACTGAGGCCCGGACTGGTGAAGGGCTTGATGACTGCCCATTGACTACTACCTGGAGGGTCCTGTCCCGGAGGTAGTCTTCGATCAGCATCAGCAGGTCACCTTGGATACCCTTGGCGTGGAGTTTTTCAACGAGCCCCGCGTGCCAGAGCCTGTCAAAAGCCTCAGCAATGTCCAGGGCCACCACAAGGGTGTCCAGGCCTTCTTCCAGGGCGTCTTGCCAGTCTTTGGAGAGGAGGAGGAGGAGGTCTGCGTGGATCGGCCGGTCCTGAAGCCAAACTGCTTGTCTGAGAGGAGGTTGTCCTCGCTCAGGTGTTGGCAGATGGCAGAAGTCACTATTTGTTCTAGCACCTTGCCCATCACTGAGAGCAGAGAGATAGGTCTGTAGTTGCTGGGCTCAGACCTTGATTTTTTCTTGTGTACCGGACCACACGCGGCCTCCTTCCATACTGAGGGCCACTTTTTCTCACTCAGGAAAGACGTGAAGACGGTGGTGAGGAGAGTTGACAGCTCTTTAGCGCAGTGTTTGAGAAGCCGCGGGCTGACATCATCCGGGCCGGTGGCCTTACCCACATCTACTGCAACATGTAGCCGCTCAACCTGCTCTGCCGTCACTAAGACGGTGTTGACAATGCGGTCAGTTCCTTGGGCCAGCTGTGGTGCAGGTCGTGCCGGGTCGTCAACCTTCATCTTGTTGGCGAAAAACTCGGCAAGGAGTGTGGCCTTGTCTGCACTGCTCGTGGCGATGGATCCGTCAGGTCTGGTGAGTGGAGGAAGAGCCTCGCGGTGACATGCATCTCACTGTTCCTTCACCAGACTCCACCAGGTCTTGTTGCCAACACCTGGGCCACTGAGCTTTCGCCTTCTGTCCTCCCTCAGCTGATGTCTCGCCCATCTGCGTGGACATCATCCTCTTGCACGCCTCTCGGTGCAGCATCTTGTTCCTGCTTGACGGGAGTCGTTTGTACCTCACACACGCAGCATGTTTGTTCTCGGCCGCTGTTCTGCAGCGATGTCCAAACCTAGCGGGATCCCCAGGCTTGGAGAGGTACTCTCGGCTGGGCACATGCTGGTGTTGGAGGGCAAGGAGCCTGGCGGTGAGAGCATGTGCCTTGGCATCAGCATCTCCCACCAGGAGAGGCCTCCCAATCCGTGTTCTCCATGTCCTGCTTCATGGATGGCCAGTCTGCCCTGTCCCAGAGCCAGATGGTACGCGGGATGGCGTATTCCCTCGCCGTCAGCAGCTCGCTCTGAGCCAGCACGGCAAAGTGGTCTGAGCTGCTCACTGGTCCTAGTTGCTGGCATTGGATGCTGGATTCGGGGAGGTCTGTTAACACAGGGTCCAGCAACCCTCTCCGCTCATGTGTAGGGAAGGTCACATGGTTGGTCAGTCCCTGTACCGCCAGAAGTTGCTGTAAGCATCCTGCTCCATGTGGAAGTTTAGGTCCCCCACTATCATCACATGGTAACACTTGTGGTGCTGGAGCAGGCTGTCGAGTTCCTCCGTCAGGAAGTCCAGCGGGGCTCGTCCTTGTCTCGGGGGGCGGTACATGACACACAGGAGAAGCCCACTGTTGTCTGCATGTACCACCCTGAAGAACAGTGCCTCCGTCAGGTGTGGCACAGCCACCTCGAGTTCCTGCGTTTGGAGGCCGTCCTTAAAGCAGGCAGCGACACCACCCCTGCTCTATTTTGACGGTCCTTCCTTACCCACAGGGAGTAGCCTGGGATCCTCCCGAACGTCGGTTCCACCTCATTACTCAGCCATGTTTCTGTCACTGCGACAATGTCAGCACTTTGTCGCAGTACGAAATTGTGGCTAAGGTCACCCACATTGGTGCGGAGTCCTCTGACGTTGGCGGAAACCACAGTCAGATGACAGCTGGGGCGCCTGTGCCCTCGCCGCTTCGCGTTGGCTTGGGAGTGAGGTGTGGTGGTGAAGCGAGACACGTTAGTGTCTGCCCTGCCACGAGGAACTATTCAGCCGGGGAAGTGTCCGGGGTGTGGCTGCAGGAGGGCTGGAAGGGGACCTGAAAGGGCTGCTGGGGGAGAGAAAGTTGTTGCCGCGCCAATCCCTCCGTCAGAACCCTCATAAACATCCTCTCCTGCCTCCTGCCATGCTACAGCACGGCTGTAGCACACCTCAGCTCTGTGACGGGGCGGAAGCAGTAGTCCATCGGACCCTTTGCTCTCCCCTGTGCCTCACTGGGTACGTGGGTACCCCACGTATCCACGTATCCTTCTCTCTCTCTCTCTCTCTCTCTCCTCTCTCTCTCTTCTCTCTCTCTCTCTCTCTCTCTCTCTCTCTC
>JAXIVD010007896.1:12500-18894 GCA_036785275.1 Cancer borealis | reverse complement strand
CATACCTTACCTTACCTTACCTTACGTACCTTACCCTACCTTACCTTGCCTTACCTTACCTTACCTTACCTTACCTTACTTACCTTACATATCTTATCTTACCTTACCTACCTTACCTTACCTTACCTTACCTTATCTTTACCTTACCTTACCTTACCTTACCTTACCTTACCTTACCTTACTTTACCTTACCTTACCTTACCTTACCTTACCTTACCTTACCTTAGCCTACCTTACCTTAGCTTATCTTACCTTATCTTAAATACCTTACCTTACCTTACTTTGCCTTATCTTACCTTACCTCACATACCTTACCGTACCTTGGTTTACCTAATCTTACTTTACGTCACCTCACCTCACCTCACCTCACCTAACCTCACCTCACCTCACCTCACCTCACCTCACCTCACCTCACCCCACCTCACCTCACCTCACCTCACCTTGCCTTCGCCCTGTCCTCTCTGGTCCTACTTTCACAACATGTAAGTGATTCTGAATTCATGTATTGATTTGCGAACCCTGACCAGCTAGTGACTTATGTAGAGCGTATACCGATGAGCCACTAATGGTGTTTGTGCTGCATCTGTTTCCGTGGTGCAGGAAACATTGGATGACAGGAAAAAATTGTTCGAAGAAACACTGGGTTGAGGAAATAGTGGGTTTCTAGAAGGAAAGTTATTTAGAGGAAACACTAGCTGAAGAAAAAATTGTGGGAAGGATATATTAGATGGAGGAAACAGTGCGTGGGAGGAAAAACGGATGAAGGAGGAAACACTGAAGGAAAGAAATTCTAGATAGAGAAAAGAATAAAATCTGGGTGGAGGAAATGTTAGGTGGACAGACAAATGGACGGAAACAACACCAGATGGAGGGAAAAAGAAACACGGTAAAAATAGAGGGAAAAATGAAGTAGAAATACTATAGGTAAAGGAGAGAACATTTACACCTTTCTCACCTTTTCTTATGTATTCCCTTCTTTCTCATTCCTTTTTTTCCTTTATTTATTTATTTTTTGTAATTTTTATTTATGTACGTTTGTGTTGAGTTTATTTTTCCTTCACGTAAAATAAAACAAATGAAAGATGAATTTAAAACGAGAGAAACGAAAATGAGAAGTGAGATTGGAGTCAGGAGAAGAAAAATGGGAAAAAAATAAAAACTGAATTCAAAACACTTAAAAAAGATGAAAGGAAAGACAATGGACGGAAGAAAAAGAATGAAGAGGAGGAAAAAGAGGAAGAGGAGGAGGAGGAAAAGAGTAATGGGGGAGAGAAGGAACAGGAAAGAGAAAAACACGTGGAATATTATGTAGAGATGAAGGATAATGACGAAGGTAAAAAGGAAAATAATGATGGAAGGTGGAGGTGGAGGAGAAAGAAGAGGAGGAGGAGAAGGAAGAGGAGAGGAAGAACAAAAGAGAGAAATAGTACTACAAAAAGGAGGAGTAGTAGCATAAAAGAGAAACAGTATTTGAAGGAATAAGAGAAATAGAATAGATAAATAATTCTAAAAATGCATAATAATAGACAAAATGTAAAAAAAAATACAGCTCACCAGCATCGAGAAACCATGTAAATAAAACGATAGAACAGGACAAGTCTTACCCTCATCAATCACAAGGAAAAAACGAGAAGGTAAATACAAACAAAATATTTTGTAAAAAAACAAAAAAACTAAGTGAAATAACGAAGTACTGATGTAGTGTTGTAAATTTGAATATATATTTAAATCACAAACTGTAATAACAAAAAAATATGTATATACAAACAATTATATGAAATATATTTAATTTTTCCTTTAATTCATTACATTTCACTTGTCGTTGAAGGATGCATCGGAAATAACTTCTCAGGATTACCACAGCAAGTTTTATTCTATTTAATTTTATTTTACAATAAAATAAATCAGCTTTAATCTTGCGCTTGTGGAGAGGGAAAGTAATCTGGCAGGTTTAATCTTTCCTCGTGCGATAAATTGTGCAGTGTGTTGGGATTAGTTTTGTCGCCCGCCTTTGTACTCTGGAATAGAATAAGGTTTGGTTGTAAGCAGAGTACAGTACGGCGGCCATTACTGTACCTTTGCACTTTATGTATGTGTGACCTTGTGAATGTATGTTTGTTTGTTTTTTGTGTCACTCCCGGCGATGTTGTAATGATGTTGATTAAAATTCGGTATATCATCATATTTACTTCTACTTACGTATAATTATGATTTGATTTACTCTTAGAAAATTAAGAAATTGCTTGTTTAGCGAGGTTTTGATTCCACTGAAAGTAATGGTGATTCAAGTTTCTATTGACTGTGTATAACTACGTCAAATAATTATTGATTGCCTAACGTAACTAACGTAACATATATAAGTGTGTGTTCTAACTCAATACCATCTGTTTCATACATCGGTTAATAATGTAGTTAGGGCCAGAGTGTTTATTTGAATATATTTTTTCCTCCCATACATGTACTCTCCCATATGTATTATAAAACTTGAAATAGTAACATGTGGTTGGTAGCAGCAATATTATATTTTTACATGCATGCACGATTCTTAAAGTTAAATCAAGAACGGAACATTTCGTCTTGTCAACCTTGATTAATGCATTCATCCACGAGAAAGGGTCCAACGCTTTTTTTAACGTTATACCTTTTTTTTTACTTCATGTATGACTGAAAAATATGATTCTTTTGAAGAAAAAAATTTGGGTCGTATTTGCGTTTGCCATTTCATGTTTCGGATTCTCACATCTCTTCAAAATTAATCTGAATATTTTTTAACAATAATAACATTCGTATTCAATTAGTGAACTATTCTTTTTAAACTTGCATTAGTTTCTATGAAAGGACATTTTCCGTTTGATAGACTGACTTTTATTGTGTTAATTATTTTTTTTAGGCTGTTGACTCTATTTTAAATTACTATGTTAATGTAATTTTCAATATTTTCAAATAATCTCAATATCCTCTTTCTGGATATTGGAATGTCTTAAGATGAGTATTTACTTAACTTCTATCAGCATTGGGAAGTAAAATATAAGGAACATGAGGAGGAGGAGAATGTAGAGGTAATAGTAAAGGATCTATTATGTAATGCATCGCTATCAAATAACAACACAATAGAAATAAAAAGATAGGTAGGTGGGAGGGGGGAGACTAAATAAGAAGACATGCGTTTAGTTTAGTTAGAGTGATATTGTAGGTTTGTGGTTAGGTTTATAGTGTTCTTTATAGCTGATATGTATTTTGATGGGATGTAATTGTGTTTAGCAACGCAGTAATGTACCGAGAAAGTGTCAATGGAGGTGAAAATGTTTTGTGATAATGAGCCTTGGTGAGAGAGAGAGAGAGAGAGAGAGAGAGAGAAGAGAGAGAGAGAGAAGAGAGAGAGAGAGAGAGAGAGAGAGAGAGAGAGAGAGAGAGAGAGAGAGAGAGAGGAGAGAGAGAGAGAGAGAAAAAAAAAAAACTCAACATCCCCTGTGTTTGCAATATTCATGGAGAACATCGTGTATGTCAAAAGTTTGTCTGAATGGCAGATGGAACAATGGGTGGAGGGCGGACAAATATGGGGAACTGAAAAAAAAAGAATAAATGTACAGGAAAGAAAGAGAGAAAAAAAAGGAAAGGAAGACGAAGAAAACAAGTTGCTCTCACTGAAAAATTTATCCCACTTCAAATTTGGTAGCTAATCCATATTTTTGTATTGAAAAACAAACATATATTTATAAGTACCGATCCCAATTGTTAAATAAGTTAATCAAAGAAAAAGAAATCTTGTGACATTGGACATTATTAAAAAGTATATGTATGACAACACGTAGATGATGAAAGAAAATATATAGAGACCAGAAGTGCAGAGAAAGATTTCCAAGGAAGGAAGGAAGGATGATTATAGAAAAAAACAAGAAATACGAGGAAGAGCCGCGGAGGAAGACACTAGGGAGAGAAGGGAGGGAAAGGAGGAGAGATGATGTATATTGTCAGGAAGCAAAGAATGGAAGCTAGTCTGGAAGGAAGAGAAATTTTATATAACCTCCTGGATGATTTACACACACTAAAAATATATGTAGATCAATGAATCAATGAATATATTAATGTTCAAGAACTAGATACATCGATGTTGAAATTTAGACATTTTTTAATCAACCAAATCTGCCTTTGTAAAATATTTTATGTAATCTTGATAATTTGCATAATTTCTAATCACATTGCTAGCTGATAAAAAAAATAATGACTACACTTTTTTTTATTAGCTGGCCTGAAATCAAGGAACATTTCTATACATGATGATGATGAAATGTTGTTTGAGAGTATTACTATTTACTGGATCTCTATTGACATAACGATCTGATTACATTCTTTACTCGTAGCTACTGAAAGGCACACAGGTGAACAGAGAACAATTATTAACTAATAGATGCGATAATATTAATCGATTTCATCTTCAAGGGTAAATATTCCTCAGTCTTTTTGACCAAATTTTTTCTATGGTGAGCCTTGTGCGCTGGCTACCTGAAAAAATTTCTTAATTTGAGGCTGTACTGAAGATTTATGAGACAGAGAGAGAGAGAAGAGAGAGAGAGCGAAAGAGAGAGAGAGAGAGAGAGAGAGAGAGAGAGAGAGAGAGAGAGAGAGAGAGAGAGAGAGAGAGAGAGAGAGAGAGAGAGAGAGAGAGAGAGAGAGAGAGAGAGAGAGGAGAGAGAGGAGAGAGGAGAGAGGAGAGGAGTGAGAGGAGAGAGAGAGGAGAGAGAGAGAGGAGAGAGAGAGAGAGAGAAGAGAGAGAGAGAGAGAGAGAGAGAGAGAGAGAGAGAGAGAGAGAGAGAGAGAGAGAGAGAGAGAGAGAGAGAGAGAGAGAGAGAGAGAGAGAGAGAGAGAGAGAGAGAGAGAGAAGTGGAGCAGAGGGGTGGAGCAGTGGGCTGAAGCAGAGGGATGGAACGGTAGGGTGAGAGGGTCATAGAGAGAGTCGAGATGAAGGAATTCGGAAAAGAAACTTGTGGGGTTGAGGGCAGAAAGTTTTCGGGTCTAGCTATTGTTGGGGGGGAAAAGCAGATAGAGGAGGAGGAGTACAAAGGAAGAACAGACAGCAACAGTCCTACTGGACCTAACGAGGCTGTCTGTTTAGCTACACTACTACTACTATAATATCTACGTGATAGAGACAAAAGGACAGCAAAGTGGAAGGCTCCTCCCCACTCCAGCCGAAGCTGGCCGGAAGAGGAAGTGATACCATGTAGCATGAAAAAAACTAACATGGAATTTGTATAGGTAAGAAATGAAAAAACAAGGAGTAATCTATGCTATTAAAAAAAAAAAAAAAATAATAAAATTACGCAGTAGTGAAATATTCGACTTGGTGAACAGATGCTAAGTGCTTATCGAGTTTTTTCTTAAATGATTCAATTGTAGTACTGTTGACAATTTGTGCTGGGAGAGAATTCCAAACATTTACGATTCTATTGAAGAAAAAGTGCTTCGCTTCATTTGATCTAAAGCGCTTACCAATGATCTTGAAGCCATTGTTACGGGTGGAGCTTGTGAGATCGGTAGTTACATAATCGTTTATGTTAATATTATCAAAACCATGGAAAATTTAAAAAACCTCTATTAGATCCCCTCGTAGCCTACGTTTGGATAAACTGAATAATTTCAGCTCCTTTAGACGTTCTTCGTAAGACTTGTTTCGTAGTCTTGGGATCATTTTAGTAATTCTTCTTTGTATTCTCTCCAGCTTATTAATATCTTTTTTTTTATAGTATGGTGACCAAAATTGAATGCAATATTCTAGACGAGGGCGTACGAGTGCATTATATAATGTAAGGATAACTTTTTCAGATTTATAATCAAAAGTTCTACCGATGAAACCGACCAGCTTGTTAGCTTTATTTACAACGTCTGAACAATGTTTATCTGGTTTGAGGTCGTTACTAATAGTTATCCCTAAGTCTTTTTCATGGTTAACCTTGGAAAGTTCAGAGTCATTCATTGTATATTTATTGAATTGATTATTGCTACCGATATGCAAAAGTTTACATTTATCAACATTAAATTTCATTTGCCATTTCTTTGACCAATTGACTAACATGTTGAGGTTTGATTGAAATTGTAGTTTATCGGCGGTTGTAGTTACTTTACTCGTGATTTTCGTATCGTCGGCAAATTTTGATATTTTACAAGTGAGGCCTTCATCAATATCATTTACGTAAATTAGAAAAAGAATGGGACCAAATACTGAGCCCTGTGGCACCCCGCTTTTAACGTCTCGCCAATTAGATGATTTACCGTTTATGACAACGCGTTGTCTTCTTTCGGAAAGCCAGTCTTCAACCCATTTAAGAATATTTCCAGATATGCCGTGTGATTCTAATTTTTTAATAACCGTTTGTGGGGAACTTTGTCAAACGCT
>JAXIVD010007896.1:0-7500 GCA_036785275.1 Cancer borealis | reverse complement strand
CATGGTTGGGCAGGTGAATGTGCTTGTTCAGTAAGGAAGAGTTAGTTTCCATCTTCCTTATGCCTTCCATGTAAATAAACTCATACTTAGTCACCAGTTTTAACGGTGACCTGTGATTCATGAACAGGACGTGACTTGACCCTCAACAGTTGGTAGTTTTTATGATGCTTCGATAGCCATGGACGGGACTTTGGTTGGTTGGTTGTCTATCGTGTCCCTATATAGGGGATGCACGGGCTATCTAGAGCCCGTCAATGTTGTGCGTTGGTATTATTTGAGTTAACGTGGCGGCGGATACATTGTACACACTATACGTGTAGACAGTGTGGTTGCAACGACAACACGGATCGCCTGATCGGACTCAGTCCCTTGAGTCCAGACCACACAGGGGTAGAGGACGTGTGTCGCTGGATAGCGGAGAAGCAGACCTAACATAACATAACCTAACATTAATGTTGTTATGTTATAACACACTACCATAACACACACCTATCAAGTATAGGAATAAGTACGAGTGGAAAGCTCGCTGTCTGTATTCTGTTGTCAACGTTGGCAATACTTGCCTTGGCTCAGCTCGCTCTGTGCTTGGCTCTAATTTCATCCGAGACTATAGTGTTCCAAACTTCAAGAATATGCGACCGGGACCATTCCTCCACCGCGGTATCGAATAGATTGCGCGTGGCCTTTATCGTCGCCCTGTTGCCTGCTGTCTTTATGGAGGAGGCACTTCGAAGGATTGTAAAAGTGATTCGTGGCTCTGCACCAGCAAGTCGAGCCGCAGTGTCGGCCCGAAACACCAACATGCCCCGGGACCTAGTGACAGGTGACTGCAGTGCCGCTCCGGTAAAGAACAGTCAGTTATTGGTGGATGCCAGACAACAAATGGATGTTGTCTTTTGGAGAGTCGTGATGGAGGGCGTGCAATGAGGCGAGGGAGTCGGTGAAAAGATGTATGCCTCCGACTTACCCTTCACTAGCATGTCGGAGTGCAAGAAGCAGTGAAGTCAGCTCTGCCTGGAATGCGTTGGTGTACGGCGAAAGCTTATGTGCTATTGTAATTGCTCCGCACACAAAAGCTACACCCGCAGTATCCCTTTTTCCAACCGAACAGTCCGTGTAGTACAGGCGGGCGGTTCGGTTAGAACACGAGGCCAGACGGGACTAGACAACTGTTTACATGACGGTGGTAATACTTAGTATCTTATGCAGCGCTGTTCACACCAGAAGACCCGCATGAAAGGTGTTAGAAATATTTAAATACAACAAACTCCCCAAACTATCCCTAAACTACAATTTTTGTTGTCTCGTACAGACTCGTACTGTACTATCTCACACGATCATTATTTACACTCCCCTCTGTCCCGCCCTTCTCGTTTTCAGCCTCCTTCCTCCAATGTCACCTCACTCTTTTTTTCCCCTTTCCTTTCCCCTCTCTTCATCGGCGGCAATTGGCTTGAGTTAGTGACCTCACATCTTTTGTCCTGTTGGGGGGAAGTGAAGGAGGGGAAGGTGAAGGAGGGGAAGGTGAAGGAGTGGAAGGTGAAGGAGGGGAAGGTAAAGAGGAGGAAGGTGAAGGAGAGGAAGGTGAAGGAGAGAACCAACACATAAGGCACAACAAATGAAGGCAGGCTCAAGGGAGCGGACACACTCCAAGTACACTTATGACCCGATACACTCACTGCACGGACGGAGTTTTCACGTCTTGTATATGTATGAACAGCGTAGTGACACGCCAATATGGTCTCCAATAACTGGTATTTGTTAATTTGTTATCACTTGTTTACATTAACTTAACCAACATCTAGGATGGTATGGAAATATAAACAGTTAACTTTAATGATACTGTTTTTAGTGATAGTGACGTGTGCTTAGGCATGACAACACAACACATCCTTGTGTGTGTTTGGTAACTAACTCCTTCCCTACTCTTGGAAACTTACTCTTGATCCGAGGCGAAGCACAGGACGCTTTGCTCGCCTCTTGTTTCTTCCGTGAATGTGCTGCCGCCCACCGCCTCCCGCCCACCGTCACATAAGCACTGTATATCTCTTTGTCCTTCTCCGCTGACACAAAAATCACGACTCACTGCGACACTGCTTATCAGAAGTGACGACCGAGCTCCTCAGATTACGTAAACCTTGCAGCCATGTCGCCGTCACTCACAGTCCCCGAGGCAGATACATCTTTCCATCGATAAGGTAAAAATGTTAATACGGGGCCGTCACAACACATCTAGAAGGACAACCTGGAAGCCAGATCATTGTCATCTCACACATCATGTTGATTAATTAATGCCACCACTTACTGGATGTATTAGTCACCTGCATCACCAAGTGTTTCAACTCTCCCACGTGTTACCAGTTCATCCTAACTTTCCAAATTCCGCCAGACCAGACGCATCGTGCACCTCCTAGCTAAACACAGACTTTGAAAGAAAAAAATTCACCCCCAGCCTCCCCCACTAAACATATATCTGCCCGCGGTACCATTATGGACACAACCCTTAATGGGGGGAAAAAAGTCTTACCGTTGATTGGGCCAGAGTTTCCCTCGGGCGAGACTCTGCCTAAAAAATTATATACAGTGCTTGGGTTATCAACGAGGATGAAGCACCACCAGCACCATCAGCACCACAACCACTACTACCACTATGCAGTAAGCACTAAGTCCATCAAATGACTCCTTCACTTGAATTACCGCTGCAACCACCACCACCTCCACCATCACCACCACCACCACCGCCACCAATAAGCATTGCCTCACAATCATCGTCCTGCCAACCTAGGGCGGCTGTTCTCAGCGAAGTTATAATTGGAAGGCAAACTGAAAGTACATAGAGTGAATAGGCTGCCGGAGTATTGAATCGAGCATCTCCCGGAGGACCGACGACTGGCCGACTGTGTTGTTGTTGTTGTTGTAGTAGTAGTAGTAGTAGTAGTAGTTGTAGTTGTAGTTGTAGTTGTAGTTGTAGTTGTAGTAGTTGTTGTTGTTGTTGTTGTTGTTGTTGTTGTAACAGCAACGACACTGTGCATTATAAAGGAGTGAGAGAGAGAGAGAGAGAGAGAGAGAGAGAGAGAGAGAGAGAGAGAGAGAGAGAGAGAGAGAGAGAGAGAGAGAGAGAGAGAGAGAGAGAGAGAGAGAGAGAGAGAGAGAACATTTGAACATTTGAACATTTGAACATTTATTCATAGCCATTTACATACTTTGTATTACATAATCCATGGTTCATTTAATACGGCTAGCCATTTTTTAAGCGTTAGCTTTTCAGGCAAAACTAAATACTAAAACTAAACTAAACTAAACTTAATATAATAAACAATACACATTAAGTAATTAAATAATATAAACAAGAAGTTTAACTAATACATAGATGAATCTAAGAAAATTTATAAGAAAAAAAGAAAGAAAAAACCATACACACACAAACATATATACACTTACATAAACATATAGGCATACATACATACACAGAAGCACACATACACATGTATATGTATACAATGATAAAATAAAGAAATAATAATTCTACATACATTCAAGTGTAGATATGTATTATTGTTATAATTATACAAAGAATGGAGCTAGTAATAGAGTACACGAATGAACATAATAAACAAAATTTTGATTATGGATTATGGATTATACACATGATGCATACAGCATATACAATTTAATGACAAGTACAATATATTACCATTAATGGACATAGAATTGGCCTCAGACATGGAATGGGGTAAAGTGAAGGGAGAGAATATTAAATGGCAAGTATCAGTAATAACTTAGTATGTGTCGTTTTAGTTTGTTTTTGAAAGTAGGTACAGATGGTGAATTTCTAATGTTAGGAGGGATATTATTCCAATAAACAGGTCCTAAGTATAATGTGGATTGACGGTACTTTGAGATGCGATGGGGAGGAGGACGTAGTTGGTCACAATGACGGGTATCATGATTATGGACGGGGACGACATTTTGGTTAGAAAACATTTTTTGAAACATTAGAGTGGATATAGCAATTTTTGTTATGTCCTCTAATCTTAGCAATTGAGTTTGTTTAAACAGGGGTCGTGTATGTTCTAAGTAAGTGCTATTTGTGATTATTCTAACAATTTTTTTGAGTTGAAGTTGAAGTGGTATCAGATAGGTAGGATATGTGGTGCACCATATTGGATTGCAGTAGGTAAGTAGTGGGTAGATATGTGCATAATATATACACTTCAATGCATATGGGGGCATTAAATCTTTAATTTGATGAAGTAAGGCTATGATTCTGGATATTCGTAAGGTGAGATTTTCAATGTGAAGTTTAAAATTCATAGATTCATCATAGGTTACGCCAAGGAATTTAATGTGGGAGGGTCTTGATATATTGCCGTTATTAATCTGGATTGGAGATAGCTGGTAGTATTTTTTAGTTGTAAACAACATAAAGTATGTTTTATCAGTGTTAATGATAAGTCTATTGGATATGCACCATTGGTATAATTGATGTAGTTCATTGTTTGCAGTTGTAATCAATTGTTCTGGGTGTGGACCAACTAAGTAAAGTGTCATGTCGTCTGCAAATAAGATGGTTCTAGAGTGTGTAAATATATCAGATATGTCATTTATGTAAATCAAAAAAAGAATAGGGCCTAGGATACTGCCTTGAGGAACTCCAAGGTGATTATTATTTAATAAGGAAAGCTCACCTTCAAATACAGTTTGTTGGGTTCTGTTTGTTAGGTAATCTGTAAACCATGAGTGGATGGGACCATGAATTTTATAATGATATAGTTTGTCTAAAAGAATTTTGTGGTTAACAGTATCAAAAGCTTTAGCAAAATCAATGAATACAGACAAGACTGATAGCTTGTTGTCGAGAGCGGAGTAAATGTCGGATGAAAAGAGGTTTAGTGCTTGAAAAGTGTTATGATTACGCCTAAATCCAAATTGCGTTTGATTTATAATGTTTTTTTTTTCTAGATAGCTCATTAGGAAGTTTTTCATCAAGGATTAAAAAAAATTTGAGAAAATATTGAGATTTGAGATTGGGCGGTAGTTTTTAGGATTATTATTCGGGCCAGTTTTCAGGATAGGAGTGACTTTTGCCTTTTTTAGTATAGAAGGGAAAATCCCTGTTGTGATAGATTGATTAAAGAGGATGGTCAACGGTATGGAAAATATATCAGAGTTGTGTTTTAGTACTGAAACTGAAATCTCATTTACACTAGAGTTTTTATTTTTTTGTGATCTTAGAGTATTTTTTGCATCATAGCTAGATATTGCTGGCAATAACATAGACTTTTGAAAATTGTATTTTAGATAATGAGTTGGGTTTATGTGTGAGTTAGGTAGTCTATCGCTTAGTTCTGGGGCAATTCTGCAAAAGTAATTATTGAATACCTCAGCTATGTCAAGGGGCTTATCTAAAGTTGAATTGTTATATTGTAGGTTTGTTAGGTTGTGTTTCAAGTTAGAATTATTTCTAATTTCATTTATTGTTTTCCATATTTTTTTTAGTATTATTTCTGTAATTACAAAAAATTTGATGGTAATAGTTAGACTTTGCTTCTTTAATAAGTTTTGTGACATGATTACGGTAGTGTTTATAGAAAGAATGTGTTACTAAACCCAGTTTATAGCTCTTAAATAGTGTACATTTGTACTTTATAGAATTCAATAAGCCACTGGAGATCCAAGGGTTTTGTAGTCTTTTACTAGAAATGAATTTTGTTTTTAGAGAAAAGCATGCATTATACAATATATAGATCCTATCTTGAAAAGCGTTACAGTTTTCATTTGTATTTGGAGAGGATAAGAGATCATCCCAGTTTACATTAGATAATTCATTTGTAAAGAGATTATGCTTTGAACTATTAAATATCCTAAAGGTGATTTTATGTTTATAGTCTAAAGTCAAATTTAAAGTTATATTAATAAATATAGACAAATGATCAGATAGATTGAAATGGATGATGCCAGAAGAAGATGGTGGAGTAAAATTAGTCCAGATCTGATCTAATAAGAAAGGGTGACCAAGATCAGGATTGTCTGGGAACCTTGTTGGGCGAGATATATGAGGGAAATAGTTTAGGGCTTGCATTGCATTAAGGAAAATATTTGTAGGAAGATGAGTTGGATGTTCTAGAAGATTAATATTAAGATCATCAAGTAGAATAGTTTTACTACATCTGAATATGTCATTGGATAATATCTGATTGGCAATAGTGGTGAATTCATTAACTGCTATATGTTTACTGTGGGGCCTATAAAGGTGTACTCATTAATATTGTAGTATCTGGACAGGGAGCCAATGTCTGATTGTTCGCTAATTTTGTTTAATATGTTAAGATCAAAGGTAGATGCAGGTGTATTATTATCATGAATGATATCACTATACAGTGATTTATATAAATTTTCCATAATGTGTACACTGCACAATATGTCTATGTATAAAAATATATAGATTTAGACAGCAAACAATAATTAGAAATATTTACTAATATAAAAAAAACTTAGTTCATGGCACTCCAGGTGCAGTTATTATAAACCTATTATATAGGAAAAGTTATCTAGGTGAATACTATAGGAATTAAGTGAAAGGAAACTGAATTATATCAACACCACATCATCAATAAGGATTAATTGAAATTAGACGGAGGAGTGGAAGAGACAAGGGTAAGATATGGTAGGTGGAGAAAGGAATAAGGCTGTGGTAAGGAATGGCAGGCGGGAACAGGGTTAAGGTGTGATAGGATGGAACAAGAGTAAGATGTGATAGATAGGAATAGGGTTAGAGTGAGTAGAAAGTAACAGTGCTATGGTGAGTAGAAAGGAACAGGGTTATGGTGAGTAAAATGGAACAGGGTTAGAGTGAGTAGAAAGGAGCAGAGTTGGAGTAAGTAGAAAGGAACAGGGTTAAGGGGTAGAAAGGAACAGGGTTAAGGGGTAGAAAGGAACAGGTTTAGAGTGAGTAGCAAGAAACAGGGTTGGAGTGAATAGAAAGGAACAGAGATATAGTGAGTAGAAAGGAACAAGGTTATGGTGAGTAGAAAAGAAAAGGGTTAGATTGAGTAGAAAGGAACAGGGTTAGAGTGAGTAGAAAGGAACAGGGTTAGAGTGAGTAGAAAGGATCAGGGTTAGTGAGTAGAAAGGAACAGGGTTAGAGTGAGTAGAAAGGAACAGGGTTAGAGTGAGTAGAAAGGAACAGGGTTAGAATGAGTAGGAAGGAACAGGGTTAGAGTGAGTAGAAAGGAACAGGGTTAGAGTGAGTAGAAAGGAATAGGGTTAGAGTGAGTAGGAAGGAACAGGGTTAGAGTGAATAGAAAGGATCAGGGTTAGAGTGAGTAGAAAGGAACAGGGTTAGAGTGAGTAGAAAGGATCAGGGTTAGAGTGAATAGAAAGGATAGGTGTAGTATTTGGCTGCTTCGTAGGCTTTCCGGTTGCCTGGTTTTGTTGCTTTCTTGTGTTAGCCATTCTTGTTGCTGTGGGCAGGGCAATACGGCAGTAAATTGGAAACAC
>JAXIVD010007895.1:10000-18894 GCA_036785275.1 Cancer borealis | reverse complement strand
AACCTTTTTTTCTCTATCCTTAGCTTCCATTCACTACACACAATTAACTCATTCCTTCTGTATAGCCTTTCCTTTCACTCCCTTTTACTTCTTCCTCTCTTTTTATATATATTTTTTCACCTTTTTCTACACTTTCTTTCTTGCTTCTTTCCTTTCCACGTTACTTATTCTTTTTCCCTTCCTTTCCTGAAGATCATTAGATGTCTGGTAAACAAACTGCTACACCCTAACATAGGCCTTTCAATTTGTCTCTGAGTCTACTCCTGTTCATTGATTTTCCTTCACGATTCTTCTTTTATTCTTTCTTGGGGTAGACGGGTGTGTGTGTGTGTGTGTGTGTCTGTGTGTGTGTGTGTCTGTCTGTCTGTGTATGTGTGTGTGTGTGTGTGTGTGTGTGTGTGTGTGTGTGTGTGTGTGTGTGTGTGTGTGTGTGTGTGTGTGTGTGTAATTGGGTGTATGTGGATGTGTGTGTCTTTTTTTTCTCTCTTTCTCTTCCTCTCTTTCTCTCTCTATCTATCTATCTATCTATCTATCTATCTCTATCCTTCTTTATCCTACGCGCCTTTCATGTGTAGCTCTTTTATTTAAGTCCTGTATATGGAGTACAGACGTGGATTTTCGTTGGTCTCTTCGTTTGTCAGTGTCCTTGTGTTTACGAATGCTGTGCCTCTGTCCAACGTTCGCCTTGCCGTGGATGAATGGAAAAATTTAGTGCCCTGACACGACCCTTTGTTACGTGTTACAGTAAGCGAGAGTAAGAGAGCGAGGGAGCCTAAGTTAGTACAAGAGAGAGAGAGAGAGAGAGAGAGAGAGAGAGAGAGAGAGAGAGAGAGAGAGAGAGAGAGAGAGAGAGAGAGAGAGAGAGAGAGAGAGAGAGAGAGAGAGAGAGAGAGAGAGAGAGTGTGGGTGAGAGAGAAAGAGAGAGGGATGAAAAAAGAACAGGAGAGAAAAAGACTAAAAGATATACATAAATATATATATATATATATATATATATATATATATATATATATATATATATATAGATAGATAGATAGATAGATAGATAGATAGATAGATAGATAGATAGAGAGAGAGAGAGAGAGAGAGAGAGAGAGAGAGAGAGAGAGATAGATAGATAGATAGATAGATAGATAGATAGAGAGAGAGAGAGAGAGAGAGAGAGAGATAGATAGATAGATAGATAGATAGATAGATAGATAGATAGATAGATAGATAGATAGATAGATAGATAGATAGATAGATAGATAGATAGATAGATAGATAGATAGATGGAATGATAGATGGATAGATAGATAAATAGATAAATACATAGATGGAGAGAGAAAGAAAGAAAGAAAGAATTTAAAATGGGTTTCTTTCAATGTTGCATCAGCCGCCCCCCTCCCCCTCTCTCTCTCTCTCTCTCTCTCTCTCTCTCTCTCTCTCTCTCTCTCTCTCTCTCTCTCTCTCTCTCTCTCTCTCTCTCTCTCTCTCTCTCTCTCTTTCAGAAAACTGTATCATCCTTCTGCTGTTTGTCATCAATCTTCTTCGTTGTATACTTTTTTCCTTTTATTCCTCAAAGAAGCATTACTCATTCGAATGGAGTTATTTAAATTCGCCAGTGACGTAAGGAAAGCCACAACGATGGGACCTGTCGACACCAGATGAGAAATATAGATATACTCGTGCGTCTCAGGGAAAGGAAAAACTAAGTAACCTCGACAGTGTGCCTTGCTTGAGAGAAAAAAGAAGGAAAAGAATATATTTTTTTCAGACGATCAAAGTCAAGATTGTCCACGTGCCGGATGGAAAGCCACTTCTCTCTCTCTCTCTCTCTCTCTCTCTCTCTCTCTCTCTCTCTCTCTCTCTCTCTCTCTCTCTCTCTCTCTCTCTCTCTCTCTCTCTCTCTCTCTCTCTCTCTCTCTCTCTCTCTCTCTCAATCCCCCCCTCCAGCAGGTTAGATCTTCCTCCCTCTCCTCCCTCCTCACCACCTCACAAGTCTGCACCATCACCGCCTTTCTCTCCCTTCCTCCCTTCTTCCTTCCTTCCCTCCCATAGTTAGCCTCCCTCCTCCAATCCTACCCTACAAGTCGACCGCATTACTTCCCTTCGCACGTTCCTTCCTCCTCCTCCTCCTCCTTTTCCTCTTCCTCCTCTTCCTCCTCCTCCTCCTGCTTCTACCTCCGTGTTGAGAGGCCGCCCTTCTGACGCCCCTCCGCCACCCAGGCTGCATCCCAACATCGGAAGCGGAGCAATATTCTGTGCAGTGTATGGCGGCCGGAAAGGAAATGACACGAGACAGGAATGAGGCGCCTGAGAAATGTTGAAAATAATGAGAGGCTTCTAGATGCAATGGTGTGATAAGTGTTGAAATTTTCCACACCTAAATTCTGTTATCTTTTTCCTCTTCCTGCCTCTCTCTTCCTTTTTTTTTCTCTCCCTTTCCCTCTCTCTCTCTCTTTCTCTCTCTTATTCTGTTCGCTATTGCCCGAGCTTGTGACGTCCGCTTCGTTGTGAGCGCCGTTCGCCACTGTATTGGAAAGATGCCTCCTATCTGCACCTCTCGCCACAACAAGCCGCGGTAGAAAGTAGAAAAGAGGAAAGGAAGGAAAGATAGAAGGAAAGAAGAGATTTTAAAAAGGATACATACTTCTCGTTATCCTTAGTGCTATACCATAAACACACCTTCAATAAACACTCGCAACACACACACACACACACACACACACACACACACACACACACACACACACACACACACACACACACACACACACACACACACACACACTATGTAACATAAAAAAATTATATTCGTATCAATCTTAGTTAAATTGCCAACTGTTATGGGTGAAATAAAAATGTAAATAAGAACCTTTTAACCAATAAACAATTAAGAAATAAAAATGTAAAGAAATAAGAGTAAAAACAAACTGCAACACAAAAAACATAATTTATCACCACCACCACCACTACTACCAACCACCATTATCACCCTCTCCACCGCCACTCAGCACCACCACCACCACCACCACTACTACCACCACTACCACCACCTCACGCCAACATCGTCACCACCACCACCACCACCACCACCACCACCACACCACCACCACCACCAACCTCCCTCCTTCTCTCCTTAGACAGCTGATAAACGCGGAAACATTACACTGATACATAGCCTCTCGACCTCCCGCGACCCCGATTCACAAGAAGTCAGAAACCCAGCACAATTTTCTACATCAATTGTGGCAACTCTTCACTGTCCCGCGACCTCTTCTAATGTACGTCGTTTAGAGAGGGTGAGGGTTGGCCGAGGGTTGAAAATGAGAGGAGAGGAAAGAAGAAAGGAAAACAGTGAGGATGGGGACGGATGGTGGATTAGATATAGTTACAGGGAGAGAAATGGGGAGAGAAAGAGTGAAAGTTAATTAGAGAGAGAGAGAGAGAGAGAGAGAGCGATAGAGATAAAAAAGAGTGAGAGATGGCTTAAGGTTCGGGAGTGATAATGACTGGGAGTGTCAAGAGAAAAGAAAAAGAGCGAGAAAGAAAAAACGTGGAGCTGGGAAACGGAAAAGTGAATGAAAGTGAAAAGAAATGGATAGAACAGATAGAAATATGTCGCTAGAATAGATGCAGGATGAAAGATAAGACATCACTGAAATAAAGTAATGAAGCTGATGAGAAGAAGAATACATAGATAAAGAGATGATAGATGGATGTTGAAGTAGACATCAATGCTACTATGTTAATACCTACAGCTGTACGAAAATAAAAATACCTCACCGCAGATAGATAGATATGCAAGTGAAAAAAAATACATTTATTGATATATCATTACCCTCCCTCCGAAAAATGAATGAATGAAATGATAAACAAATAAATCCTGGAAAATAAATTACAGAATATAAATGTGACAAACATATTTATGATCCAGAAAAAAAAAATACATATATATATATATATATATATATATATATATATATATATATATATATATATATATATATATATATATATATATATATATATATATATATATATATATATATAAGTATACAAGTATCCATGCAATTTCTTATATATTTTTTCATGCACATTCTAAAACTGAGCACCAGGATATATCACTGAACACTCCAATTTAAGAGTGAGAAATAAAATAATGTAATAAAAAAATTCTAAAAATTGCGAGCAAGTAACGAGTAAGAAAAATATAAAATAAACAAATAAATAAAATAAATGCTTATACCCGTCTCCCTCATAGCAGCCTCCTCTTCCACATGTTTATATATATATATATATATATATATATATATATATATATATATATATATATATATATATATATAAGCAAGATATTAAAAGCAGTGCGCAGAGAACTCACTCAAGGTACGCAACGTAATATTAACAACAGAAAGAAGATAACCACGTAATAATAAACTAGCTCTCGCATGTAAACAAATCTCCATAGAGAAAAATAAAATAAGGAAAATAATAGAAAAAAGTAGATATTTCTGCACTTTTCCCTCCCACTTTCCCTCCTCTCTTTTTTCTCCTTTTTTTGGTTCTTTGGGGGGACATAGTAACAGCGAGGAGGGAGGAGTATATCGCAGGGAAACACCCAATTTACAGGTGTCCGCCGTATATTAATGAGGCAGTTGGTATATACGGGAGGCGGGGAAATGGTGGGATATTTTAGGGCATGCTTAGGACGGGCAGTTACTGAGGTGGTAAGGACGATCATGATAATCCCCGCGGCCCTCCAGGGAAACACGTAAGAGAGGCAGGCGCCAGATAACGCACCACGCTGCCTCGCTAACTAATATCTAAGCAAAAGAGGGTTCCGTCCTGTTATCACCACTACAAAAATCGTTGCCACCACAATTACGAACGCCTCTGTCACCACTACTACTACTACTACTACTACTACTACTACTACTACTTCTACTACTACTCCTACTGCTACTACTACTACTACTACTACTACTACTACTACTACTACTACCTTTACTACTTCTACTACTACTACTACTACTAATAATAATGCTACTACTACCATTTTTACTGTCACCACCACTAGTACCACCACTATTACTACCATCAACACCATTACCACTATCATCACCACCACTACTACATATGAAATCACTACTACCATCACTATTTTCATCACCACAACACCTCTGTCCCTCTCACTACCAGCAGTGCCTTCGTTACCACAGTCACTATCCACACCATTATCACAATCACCACCATCACTGTATTTTTTCTTTTTGAACTGGGGGGGGGAAGGAATTTGGCATCGTGTGTATACATGGCTCTAGTGACACAATTAATTTAAAAAAAACTGATATAAACATGCAGGTATACCATGCACCAAAACCTCATTTATCTATATATATTCTTTTTCTTACTTCTATAGTCACACCAACACACACACACACACACACACACACACACACACACACACACACACACACACACACACACACACACACACACACACACACACACACACACACACACACACAGACACACACACACACACCTTCTATATACCATCGTATTTACACAACATCTACAGCTCGTCTTCCGTTAACACACCCTGACGCGTGTAAGCGGAGGAAACTACAGTAAACACACACGGGAAACAGCAAGAAAGGAAATACAAAATCCATATCAGATGAAGAAAGATAAGAGTTGAGACGCGGGAAAAATTGCAAACTCCCAAGACAGTTGACGTTATTTGGGTGAGCGAGCCGTGTGTGTGTGTGTGTGTGTGTGTCTGTGTGTGTGTGTGTGTGTGTGTGTGTGTGTGTGTGTGTGTGTGTATGTGTGTGTGTGTGTGTGTGTGTGTGTGTGTGTGTGTGTGTGTGTGTGTGTGTCTGTGTGTGTGTGTATGCAGACAGTACTACCGATTTTGATAGAGGGATAAGATGTCCGAATGTGGGCGGGGAAGAGAGCGAGGACTGACGAAGGATGAAAAGCAATGGGATGGAGGGAGGGACGAGGAGGGAGAAGGGATTGAGGGGAAGAGAAATGAATGTGGATGGATTGGAGGGAAAGGAAGAAAATGCTGGAGAATTGGTATAGCGAATGCGTGAGAGAGAGAGAGAGAGAGAGAGAGAGAAGAGAGAGAGAGAGAGAGAGAGAGAGAGAGAGAGAGAAGAGAGAGAGAGAGAGAGAGAGAGAGAGAGAGAGAGAGAGAGAGAGAGAGAGAGAGAAGAAAAAAAAAACGAATGAGGGAAAACGAGAAATTGAAATTGAAAGTGTCATTATTGAGTACGTATGTTTGATGTTGAATGTCAGTGAAGGGGACATGTCAAAGAATATGATATGAATAAATGACAAAAGAATGCAATAAAGCACAAAAATAATGACGGTTATAATGACGGTCAATGCATATACAAGGAAAAAAAACAAAATAGTGAGTATACTTGAGGAGAAAATTTTGAATATATAACACGAAAATGCAGAAACATGACCTCCATAAAGACGTAAAAATACAGTAAAAATTGTACGAAAAAAATGGTTATTGAGTGTTGGTCTGTTTTTACCTTTTTTTTCTAATCGCCAAAATGCAATGAGTAGAGTTTAATCCCATCCACCTGATTGCTGGAATTGAAAGTTTCGGCGAATGTGAATATATTGTATCAAATCAATATACAATTCACTCTACTCTATTTACCTCAGTTGTAGATAAAAAAAAAATACACTATAAGTATTAGTGTCACCCTTATAGAACCCTTATAGACACTCATCCTAACACTGATACCTTCAACATCTTATAATCCTCCCACACACCTGCGTTACGTATACACAGTGGGAGCAGTAGTAGTTCTTGTCTTGAATGCATGTAATTTTTCATACTGCTAAGAGTTTTTTCGTTTTCCTTCCCTCCAGAAGCACCCTATCCTTGTCTTTCACACGTCTCCTCTAGTAGTATTAATTCCCCTTTTTTCCCCCTTGCAGGCTCGTGGTTGGGCAGTACGTGAACGTGCATGGACAGGTCATCAGCCACGTCAACATAACAAGAGTGAGGGTTGAGGACGGCGGCCGCTATTCCTGTACGGCCACCAACACCGCTGCTGCTGTCGTGCACGCGGCTCCCCTACATGTCTACGGTGAGTGTTGCAACATGTCAGGCTCGTGTTCGGCAAAGGAGGATCAAATTTAAATGAGTCGAGTATCGTTACTCATATGGCAGGACTTTAGATAGGGAAAGAATCGGAGCCAAATCTATTTACCAATAATAGTGATACAGAAAAGAAAGGTTAACGGAAACCAAAAATAAGACACATTGACGGTATTTTTCCTTCTATAGAACTATATGAAAGTCATAACAGATTTACGAAAGTTTTTTATTACCGGGAGTTGCGTCACACTGGACTTTAATTTATTTAGTGAAGTCGAAACTTCTTATGGCAATTAAAGAGGCGTTATACATTATAAATTTTCCTTGGCAGGTAACGCTTTCACAAATTAAGTTAAGGCCTTTCTATAAGTCATTTTATGTTTCTTTCTATGAACGAAAATATTGAATTAAAAAATTTAGCGTCAAGCTTTGTTAGGTTAGTATACTTTCTTATTTTCTTTGTAAACATATTAATAATTACAGGAATTAACCGAATTAACGGGACAATACAATCAAGAATTATAATTGTTTTTCTCTCACAATAATGCTGATCAGCGAAAAATAGTATTTATTTCACGATGTGTTATTCTGAAATCATAAAAGAAGCAGTCTGGACAGAAGGACAACGACCGCTAACAAAATCCACTAGAATCTTGAATCAAAGCGAAACAAACATTTAACATTTAGTTCCGCCTCGCCTGACAAACATGGGTGCACACGTAATATTGCAATCAGTGTCACACACAAACGCCGGGATTACTGCACCAAAGAGAAACCAAATTATACGCTGAGACTTTATGACGTAAACGCAATACCTAAAAAGCAAATTTGCACTATTGTTGCTCCAATGTCCGATAACGATGTTGGTTGCCGCCGTATTGAACTTTGATGGATTTACATTTTTGGTAACAAATGTTAATGTCATAAAAATATATAGGATTCTGATATCATTTATTTATGTAATGCTCTAAACAAAGAAGTTATAAGAATATGTATATACCAATTATTATTCCCTAAAAAGTAAAAAAAAAAAAAATAAATAAAAAAACGTTCCATATATCATGCCTCATACATTACGGCTGATGTTTTGTGTATGTGTATATGTGTTTGTTTGTCTGTTTGTTTGTTTGTTTGTTTGTTTGTTTGCTTGCTTGTTTGTGTGTGTTTGTGAGTTTGTTTGAATGTGTGTTTGTTTGTATCTGTGTGTATGTGTGTTTGTTTGTGTGAGTGTTTGTTTGTGGGTTTGTGTAAGTATATATATATATATATATATATATATATATATATATATATATATATATATATATATATATATATATATATATATATATATATGTGTGTGTGTGTGTGTGTGTGTGTGTGTGTGTGTGTGTGTGTGTGTGTGTGTGTGTGTGTGTGTGTGTGTGTGTGTGTGTGTGTGTGTGTGTGTGTGTGTGTGTGTGTGTGTGTGTGTTAGACGTCTGGTCACCACATGGTTGTTGCTGTGCCTACCCTAGGGTTATACCGGGCACAAAGGATAGTTAATGTCATGTAGTTATGTTATACAAACGACAAGGCACCACGGCAGTACTTACTAGTGTAGTGTAGTGAAACAATCAGCTGTAAATAGAAGTGCACTTTGACCCTAATGTTCTGGACCATACATATAGAGATCACAGGAAACTTGAAGAAAAAGTTTAAAAAAAAATTACAGCGTGTTTATTCTTTCAAATACGAGAAAAGTTTAGTAAAGTTGATTTTTAGTGATTAGTTTCCCAGGTGGTAAACACATTCCACA
>JAXIVD010007895.1:0-5000 GCA_036785275.1 Cancer borealis | reverse complement strand
GGTGGTGGTGATGGTGGTTAACAAGATGAGGACGCAACATTGTACTACTAGAGATAGTCAATGTGTTTGTGGTGTTTATTCTGCTACATTATAAAGTCAAGATGTCAGTGGTGTTAGGTCAATCAGATGATTATGATGATGATGATGATGATGATGATGATGATGATGATGATGATGATGATGATGATGATAGCGGTTATAACGATGATGATGACGTAACCACCTCATTAATCAAGGAATCCATATCTGGTTCTCTTCTTGACTACCACCGAGTTGAAACACAGACGTATGATTCTCCCGCCACTTAAACCAACAATGAACTCACTAATTAATCAGTGAACTAAACACGTAGAAGCCTCACAAGCTTCCATTAAGTTAATCATTCAAGTAATCAACCACACCAACAGGTAGAAGCAGCGAGGAAACCACCAGCTTTCCTTCCATCTGATCTATAACTCAAATTTTCAACAATTATAAAGTTTTGATAAAATGGTTAAAGTTACCGATGTGTGGGGAAGCGATGACCGGATGGAAAGGGAGTAGAGGGGACGTAAAGAGGAGAGGGAAAAGGGTAGAAATAGGAGGAAGAGTGAGGGAGAGAGAGAGAGGGGTCAGGGACCACCTAAATCGGTTCGAAAACTAATTAGAGCTTTGGGAACAGACGGTTTTTTAATCTTTTTTTACTCTTCCATATTGAAAAAAAAGGTCGTTTGAAATGGATGCCTCCGCTCATTAGGAAGGTGAAGCCACACTGTGCTGGTGCGGGGAACGGAATGTATTACTACGCTGCTGAGGGGAGAGAGGGGAGCTTTTGCAGGCTGGTGAAGGAGAGTGTACGCGAAAGAGAAATGGGCCATAAAGGGAACGAAGTAATATAATGAATGAGAAAGAGAGAAAAGAAGAGAGAGAGCGAGAGAGAGAGAGAGAGAGAGAGAGAGAGAGAGAGAGAGAGAGAGAGAGAGAGAGAGAGAGAGAGAGAGAGAGAGAGAGAGAGAGAGAGAGAGAGAGAGAGAGAGAGAGAGAGAGAGAGAGAGAGAGAGAGAGAGAGAGAGAGAGAGAGAGAGAGAGAGAGAGAGAGAGAGAGAGAGAGAGAGAGAGAGAGAGAGAGAGAGAGAGAGAGAGAGAGAGAGAGAATATGGCCATGTATCTACCTAGCACCGTCTGTTGTATTCACTCTGACAACCTGAGGGAGACCTAATCAAGTATTACTGATTGACTTACTTCTTATATGCTGCACCAATTAGTACAAGACCAGGTAAGATATTGATATAATGCTACAGTAGAGACTCACATCTAATTATGCATAAATTAATTAGGCAGAGCGATATTCTCTTTCATTAGGAAGGTGCAATGAGTTCTATTAATGTGTGACTGGATAGAATGCGCTGTTGTCCTCCTCAGAGCCGCCGCAAGTGTCCCAGTTCACCCTACCAGAGTCCCTTCGCGCGGGCTCACGTGTGGCAGTGCAATGTGTGGTGGTACAGGGGGACCCTCCCGTCAGCCTTGCTTGGCTACATAACGGAGCCCCAGCCCTCGCCACCTCTGGAGTCACCGTCACGCCCTTGGGACAGTATGTTCTGGCGCTGGTCATCGAGAGACTGCGGCAGGAACACTCCGGGAATTACACGTGCCAAGCCAGCTCACCCGCCGCCACCTCCACACACTCCGCCACACTCAGAGTTCACGGTAAACCATTTGTCTGCTACTCATCCTGACACTAAAACTTTCTTTCAGTGCCACCTTCCATCAAGCCCTTTGACTTCGGCTCCCTCGTGTCGGGAATGAGAACCACTGTAACGTGTGACGTGCAAGTGGGAGACGCGCCCATGACACTAATGTGGCTGCGTGATGGCCACCCACTCGTGCCCACCACTGACCTCCAACTCAGCCAGCACGACTCTTTCTCCTCCAGCCTCGTCCTCACACACGTGCGGCCTCCCCATGCCGGTAACTACACGTGTGTGGCGCGCAACGAGGCACGTGAGGTCAGCTACACCGCCCAGCTCCTCGTGCGCGGTAACGTACTGAAAAACAAGAAAGCTCTAGCACCGGCACGCACAGCACCGCACAGCACCGCACAGCACCACACAGCACAAAACACCTGCACCTAGTGTTAAAGCTTCACTCTTTCTTCCAGATTCCAGAGAGGCGGAAAGCTGGCACCAATTAGACACATTATTATTGCACTAACCCTGACTCGGCACCATCTGTCACAACACCTGCGTCACAGTAATCACCAGGCACCCAGCCGGTACAGACAAGGGAAGATGATTCCAATGCCCAACATCAAACACAGGAGTCCTCAATGGGCGAGATTCATTATTTTTCACCTTCCCTTGCTCTCACTAGCTTAAGATCACTCCTGATCTCTAAGGATTACTAATTAGGAGTCTAATGATTCTTTGACTTTTGATGTAAGCCTGCAGGTGTTGTGCAGATATCCTTGCATGTTCATCCTATGTATCACATATTTTTACTTCCTTACGCATAGTGTAATTCACTGATCAACATGGTAGTTCCTTCCACATGATAGATACAAAGTTACATGTCAAAATTCTACCACCACAAAGTTCATCTCTTAAAACAATTTTCATAAGTTTCTCTAAAGTTTACACGCGGCCATCTGCGATTTATTAAGTGTATCCTTTCTAAAACTTGTGAGCAGCAGCAAAACGTAGCCCAGTGAAGAAAAAGTGCGAGACATACAAATAAGAGAACGATATTGTTTATGAATACCATAATTTAATGACTTGACAAAAAGAAAACAACAAACTCTCCCTTGATGATCACGTCAGTCAAAATTATTCAGAACATTACATAATGATCAGGACAAAATGCAAAACTATTTTGGTCAAGTCAAAGCTACAATCATAACCTGCCATAATAACACGAAAAAAAGATATTGAATAAAAATCCGAAGCAAAGTATAACACTAATAAGGGGTCAAACACCAAATTTAGTGACGCCCAAGCTCCCAAGTTTCCTGATACACCGATAGTAAGTGACACAAATAAGCACAGATTGAGTACGTAGCTTTTCCGATACAACAACTGCCAGAGCCGAAGTTAACGGCAGCAGGGAACGTAGCATTTCTTTGGTGCTACTGGACATTACATTCTATCTAGATTTACGTACTGGCGATACTAAAATAACTTAATGGATGGCAATGTGTATTAACTGATAAACTTTAGATGTAGTTACGTAGATAAATATAAAAACAATCTTATATATGTTCCCTGGTAACAGCATATGTGTTTAATATTGACCAGCATATTGGGGTGACTATTTCATGATCGAAAGTAATACTGAACAGTCTGGTCAAGTCATTAAGCATTCGTCACAAGTAAGCATACGTAGTAGTCTGTTCCTCAGAATACAAGATGACCATGTGTCGTAATCAGAAGATTGCAGTAGTTTATAAATCAAAAGATTCATGCAATGAGTGAAAACTATACCACATAGGAATGAGTTAGATGGCATTAGTTACTTAGTCAATAATTAATCAATTCTTATGTAAATATGGATTATTATAAGAGTGTAATGAAGTTTTCTACCGTCATCAACTTATGTATGTATTTACGACTACATAGATCATGCACATAGTAGTTAATGTTGAATTCCTTACATTAACGTAGATTGATATGATGTGCTTAGCTGTATAGTAATGTTCTTGGATGAATGCATAACAAAAGAAAAGTCAACTACCAAGATTTACAGTACTGTAACGTACAATACAGTACATTACAGTGCACTGTACCATCGGTCTTGGCTTACTTCTAATATTAGCCTCATGTTGTCAGCTAAGAAACTGGTGAATTGCAACATTAAAAAATTTTTGTCAATAAGGTTTATAACTATAGATTGCGCACATACAACAGTTATTTCAATTATTACAAGTTAGAGATAATTATGTTTCTTCATGATGTACTTATCGGAATAAGGAAAGAGAACACTGTTAGTAAGCCATCAGCAGGATGCCGGAGAGATAACGAGCATTCTTCCAAACAATGTTCAGGTAATGAACAAGCTGAAGCAATGCCACTCGCAGCTTCTGATCCATAGTGACTACATAGTGAACAACAGTAGAAGGAAGATCCGAGGCGTCAATGCGCTGCTCCGTTGCCAAATGGTTTTCAGTTTTTCTCACCACAATCAATTCCAAGCCTGGCCAGCACGTGTACAATGAACATAAATGTCAGTACAATAAAAATAATGGGATCACTCGATGATTATCACCCTGCGAGGCACCAATAAAATACAGCAGCTTGCACAACGCTCTTGTAGATACGACCATCATAAGGTAACGGCATTCAGGAGCAAAATTAAAATTAATCGGAACTATAAAAATAATGTATATAAAATAATAGCGAAGAAATAATTTATAAATCAAACTTTGATCTTATATATCAGTTCCATTCATTTCCCATCATTTATTTACATTAATCTTACGGAGAATGGGCGCCACCTCACCTCATACTGGCCGGCGCCCTTCCAGCCCCACGGCCCCGATGACTGAGCACCACACATTAAAACTTATTCCAGACAGATCACTCGCTAATTAGAGTTAAGTCCCAGAGTAGATCAAGATAATGGCCGAGTGATGATGGTGAGGTGACGGGACGGACGGGACGAGGTGGGGCGGGATGGGGCGGGGTGAGGCGGGGTGAGGCGGGGTGGGGAGGGGTTCTAGGCAACCCTCCCTTGAGAGCTGATAATAGTAATAATGACTGCAGGAGAACGTCAGCCTTGGGGAGAGAAACTATGGCATTGAGGAGGCAGAGATAGATTCGTCCAGGGAGAACCTTGCGAAGAAAAGAAAGAAGGAAAGAAAAAAGAAAGAGAAAAAGAAATGAAGAGTACAAGAGGGAGGGGAGGGATGGGGAAGGGAGGAGGAAGGGAAGGAGGAAGAGGAAGAAGAGGAAAAGGAGGAGGAGGAGGAGGAGGAGAAGGAGGAGGAGGAGGAGGAGGAGGAGGAGGAGGAAAGCAGGAGGAGGAGGAGG
>JAXIVD010007894.1:0-17500 GCA_036785275.1 Cancer borealis | reverse complement strand
GAGGAGGGGGTCACCGCCCCCACCGACCCCCTCCTGACCTTAATTTTCCTTGGGGGACGGACTGGCTGTTCCCCGAGGTCAAATAAGGTCAAACTGGCCTTTCTAGTGGTCAGGTCAGTTTCCTGCGTCCTGATTGGTCGATTCAAAATTTTCTGCATCGTGATTGGTCGGTTCGAAATTTCCTGCGTTGTGATTGGCCGGTTCGAAATTTCCTGCGTCGTGATTGGCCGGTTCGAAATTTCCTGCGTCGTGATTGGCCGGTTCGAAAATTTCCTGCGTCGTGATTGGCCGGTTCGAAATTTCCTGCGTCGTGATTGGCCGGTTCGAAATTTCCTGCGTCGTGATTGGCCGGTTCGAAATTTCCTGCGTCGTGATTGGCCGGTTCGAAATTTCCTGCGTCGTGATTGGTCGGTTCGGAATCTTCTTCTTCTTCTTCTTTTGACTCATTTTTAAAAGAGAAGAAACGTAATATAGTCTTCTTCTTCTTCTTCTTCCCCTCCTCCTCCTCCTCTTCCTTCTTCTTCTTCTTCCTCCTCTCTTCCTCTTCCTCCTCCTCCTCTTCCTTCTTCTTCTTCTTCTCCTCCTCCTCTTCTTCCTTCCTCCTATCCTCCTCCTCTTCTTCTTCAATCTTCTTCTCTTCCTCCTCTTCTTCTTCTATGGCTTCTACCCCCACCTCCACCACCTCCTCTTCCTCTTCTTCCTCCTCCTCCTCCTCCTCCTCCTCCACCATCTCCTCCTCCTCCTCCTCCTCCTCCTCCTCCTCCTCCTCCTCCTCCTCCTCCTCCACCATCTCCTCCTCCTCCTCCTCCTCCTCCTCCTCCTCCTCTTCTTCAATCTTCGTATAAAAAGTTGAACCAAAATTTCTTTCCTAATTTTTTTTTTTTTATATTGGAGGAAAAAGTTATAAGTAAGGAGGAGGAGGAGGAGGAGGAGGAGGAGGAGGAGGAGGAGGAGGAGGAGGAGGAGGAGGAGGAGGAGGAGGAGGAGGGAGGAGGGAGGAGGGAGGACAGTAGTAGTAATAGTAATAATAATAATAATAATAATAATAATAATAATTCAATTTTCTCTCTCTCTCCCCCTCCTCTCTCTCTCTCTCTCCCTCTCTCTCTCTCTCTTTAATTCCTTTAGCTTTACCTTCCCTCATTGCAGTAATAATTCCTTTAATAATAATAATAATAATAATAATAATAATAATAATAATAATAATAATAATAATAATAATAATAAATTCTTACCTGATCGCTAGCTGGAGGTGACCTCCTCCTCCTCCTCCTCCTCCTCCTCCTCCTCCTCTCTTAGGTGACTTAGGTGCCCGCTGGTAGGGGTCGGAAGAGCCATATAGATCCGGTGTTCCCATCGATAGTACGATAGTCCGAGATAGATAGTCGACTATTACTAATCCGGACTCATTTCCATACGACAACCTGAAATAGTAGTAGTAGTAGTAGTAGTAGTAGTAGTAGTAGTAGTAGTAGTAGTAGTAGTAGTAGTAGTAGTAGTAGTAGTAGTAGTAGTAGTAGTAGTAGTAGTAGTAGTAGTAATAGTAATAGTAACTTACAAGCCATAGGAAGAATTAATTGCTAGAGTAGTAATTCCACCCGGCGGCTCCCCATCCACCCACGGCGTTAGGCAGGCAAGCTCCACCTGTAATAGTAATAGTAGTAGTAGTAGTAGTAGTATGGATAGTAGTAGTGTTGGGTGTGAAATAGTAGGTTAATAGTAGTAGTAAATCTCGTAGTGATAGTAGTAGTAGTCTAATGTGTATGTATGTATGTATGTATGTGTGTATGTGTGTGTGTATTATATATTATAATTATCTAGACATTTTCCTAATTATCTCGAAAACTATTAGAGATATTTCAACTCTAATTACACCATCTAATAGCCCTAATTAAGCACTACAACCCTCATTAGCAATACATCTTCTAACACTACTAATTAAGCAGAAAAATGTAACTATATCTTTTAATTATAAATATTTACCTAACCTAATTATCTAAACCTTTTCTTAAATATCTCGAAAACTATTAGAGATATTTCAATCCTAATTACACCATCTAATAGCCCTAATTAACCACTACAACCCTCATTAGCAATACACATTCTAACACTACTAATTAAGGAGAAAATTAGAAAAATGTAACTATATCTTTTAATTATAAATATTTACCTAACCTAATTATCTAAACCTTTTCTTAATTATCTCGAAAACTATTAGAGATATTTCAATCCTAATTACACCATCTAATAGCCCTAATTAAGCATTACAACCCTCATTAGCAATACACATTCTAACACTACTATTTATGGAGAAAATTAGGAAAATCTAACATCTTTTAATTATGAATATTCCCTAAACTAATTATTTTGAAACCTATTAGATATTAGGCAGATAATTACATCCACTAATGACCATAATTAACTCACTTGATAGCCAGCTGGTCGTCTCTGTGGCCCGGCCCGTACATGTATTGGAACAAAATAGTCCAAGGAGGCCTGTAGGAGGTAGGATAGTAGTAGTAATAATAGTAATAGTCAGGTAAGGTTAGTTAAGTTAGCTGTAGTGACGGTTTTTGGAGGTAATTCATATTTAAACCTAACCGTTTTTCTCTCCTGTCTCTCTCCCTTTCCTCCAATTTTTCTCTCCATCTATACACACTTTCCTCCATCTTCCCTCCATCCACCCCACCCCCCAAACACACCCTAACACACTCACAACACACTCAAAAACACACTTTCTTTAGAACATTAATTTCTGATACCCTAATTTTTCTCTCTATATACCTCCATATTTCCCTCCATATCTCCCTCCACATAATACCTCCATTCTTCCCCCTCCACACACACATACCTACATCCCCTACCTACCCCTACCCCCCGCCCCACCCCCCCAAACACACCCTAACACACTCAAAAACACATTTAAAAACAAACTTTCCTTACACAAATTTACATCACACCCTAAATTTTCCCTCCACATACCTCCACATTTCCCTCCATATCTCCCTCCACATAATACCTCCATCCTTCCCCTTCCACACACACATACCCAGACCCCTTACCTACCTACCCGCATAGTCATAGTAATAGTCAGGATAGTTATAATAGTCAGAAATGATAGTTTACTTACCTGGACTGATGGTTTCGGGGGAAATTCATATTCTGGGGAACCGTCTCGACTTTCGGAGACTTCATAGAGGATTGGTATTTCCAGGCACTGAAAAACGTACATACATGGAGATTAGACGCACATACATATACGTACACACACTCAGGTACACACACACACACACATGTATACGTTAATCTTCAATATATTAGATACATACATACGTAGATATATATATACACTCACGTACACACACATACACACATCTATGTACACACCTAAAGACACACACACACACACACACACACCTAAAAACACAATTTCTACCTCAAAAACAGACATACCCCCAAAAAACACAACACAGACCCCCAAAAACGCACACAAACACGTACACGTACATACACATATACACACACACACACCTAAAAACACGATTTCAATCCCAAAAACACACACAGATCCCAAAAAACGCACACAAACCCAAAAAACGCACACACACACACATCCCCCCCCACGTACACACACTTACAGGAATCTCAGCAGTAGTCTCCTGCTTACAGAACCTGAACAGCAGAACGTGTGCTGTCGCGCCGGCCACACACAGCAGCCGAGACTCAGGACAGATTGATAAGTGGTGGATCGCAAACGGGTCCTCGTCCCCATCGATCGTTCTGGTCCTTGGCTTCTCAAACACCTTGGCCGTCTTAAGCTTGTATAAGATCTGGAGGCCGACCAAGGAGGCGTCCCAGAATTTGATGGAGCCGTCAGCGTGTCTGTTGGAGGGAGAGACACGTATTGTTCCCTCCATATCTCCCTCCGTATATTACCTCCACTCTTCCCCCTCCATATACATGTATCTACATCCCCTACCTACCCCTACCCTCCCCCCCACCCCTCCAAACACACTCAAAAACACATTTATAAACACACTTTCCTTACACTAATTTACATCACACACCCCAATTTTTCCCTCCACATACCTTTACATTTCCCTCCATATCTCCCTCCACATAATACCTCCAACATTGCCCCTCCACACACACATACCCAGATAACCCCCCCTTCCGTACCCTTCCCCCCACCCCCCTACACCCCCCATAACACACTCAAAATCACATTTAAAAACACACTATCCTTAGACGATGAATTTCAGCTACCCCAATTTCTCTCTCCACACACCTTCACTGTTTCCTCTATATCTCCCTCCACATAATACCTCCAACATTCTTCCTCCACACAGACATACCCAGATAACCCCTCTACCTCCCCACCCAATCCCACCCCCCCACACATCCCACAACACACTCAAAATCACATTTAAAAACACACTATTCTTAGACGATGAATTTCAGCTACCCCAATTTCTCTCTCCACACACCTTCACTGTTTCCTCCATATCTCCCTCCACATAATACCTCCACCCCTCCCCCTCCACACAGACATACCCAGATAACCCCTCTACCCCCCCACCCAATCCCATCCCCCCACAACCCCCACAAACACAATAAAACACATACCCAGTTAGAATCAGCTCAGGGTAGGGACAGGACGTAGCCGCCCACTCGCCACCCTTGATCGGCCACTCCTTCTCTGAAAATCCCTGCTTCCTATGCCCGCCCCCCCTGGCCCCTGCTGAGTAGAAAGCAGGTATGAGGTCAGCAGGGCAGTCCGCTAGGTATTTACAGCAGGTGACAGGAGCCTCGTGTATGTCCATAGAGTAAGGATTTTCAAAGCACGGGTAGCCAGGGGTCAAGAGGTCAACTAGGACGAGGTCATTGTTGAGGAGGACCACCAGGGCGTAGGGGTCACTGAGCTCTGGAAAGGTCAAGGTCACAGAGAGAGAGAGAGAGAGAGAGAGAGAGAGAGAGAGAGAGAGAGAGAGAGAGAGAGAGAGAGAGAGAGAGAGAGAGAGAGAGAGAGAGAGAGAGAGAGAGAGAGAGAGAGAGAGAGAGAGAGAGAGAGAGAGAGAGAGAGAGAGAGAGAGAGAGAGAGAGAGAGAGAGAGAGAGAGGGTTATGGTTAGATTTTTGTATAAATTTTTTTCTTTCTCTTTCTCTCTCTCTCTCTCACGTACACACATACACACACACACACACACACACACACACACACACACACACACACACACACACACACACACACACACACACACTGAATACACACGTACACACTTAATACACACACACAAACAAGCTTTTTCTCTCTTTCTCATGTACACACACACGCGTACACACTTAATAAACACACACAAACAACCTCTCTCTCTCTCTCTCACGTACACACACACACAAACTTTCTTCACGTACACACACACACACACATGTACACCCCCCCCCCCCCCCCACTACTTACCACTTGCATACGGGTTTTCACATAGTGTGGTGAAGTCTACCACAGTGTGCTCCATCTCCAGCACTGTGGTAGTCTTGCCTTGTACCACAGTGATGGAAGGTGTCCTGCCAGTCTTGTCAACACACAGACCTCCGCTGAACACCACGAAACTGTCGCTAAAATAGGAAAAGTTGTTAGATTTTTCTCTCCACTGTCTCTCCCTTACCTCCAATTGTTCTCTCCATCTATACACACTTTCCTCCATCTTTCCTCCATCTATTCCTCCCTCCTCCACTCCCTAGCATACTTGTAACATACTTAAATACATACTTTTATTACACAAAACTATCGCTAAAATGGAAGTTGTTGTTAGATTTTTCTCTCTCCTGTCTCTCCCTTACCTCCAATTTTTCACTCCATCTATACACACTTTCCTCCATCTTTCCTCCATCTATTCCTCCCTCCTCCACTCCCTAGCATACTTGTAACATACTTAAATACATACTTTTATTACACAAAACAGTCGCTAAAATGGAAGTTGTTGTTAGATTTTTCTCTCCACTGTCTCTCCCTTACCTCCAATTTTTCTCTCCGTCTATATATAGTTTCCTCCATCTTTCCTCCATCTATTCCTCCCTCCTCCACTCCCTAACACACTTACAACATACTTTTATCACACTATTTATGTTTGATGCCATAATTTCTCTCTCCACTTTTTCCTCCATATCTCCCTCTACGTTTTACCTCCACACTTCTCCTCCCACACACACTTTCCTCCATCCCTCCCCCTTCCCTCCATACCTCCAAACACACTCTAACACACTTACAACACACTTAAAAACACACTTTTAACACACTATCTACACCACAAACCCAAAATTTTCCTCTCCACATATCTCCACTCTTTCCTCCATATCTCCCTCCACGTAACCCCCCCACCTTTCCCCCTCCACACATACCTCCCCATATCCCCCCTCTTCCCTCCAACCCCTCCCTCCACCTCCTCCACCTCTCCACTTACCCGTTCTTACAGTTTTTCCACTCCACTTTTTGTATAACTTTGCAAGGCTCCTGTTTCCCCTCCTTGTTGGTTTTAGCTGAAAATAATAATAATAATAATAATAATAATAATAATAATAATAATGAATATATGTTTAAAAGGAAGAGGAGGAGGAGGAGGAGGAGGAGGAGGAGGAGGAGGAGGAGGAAGAGGAGGAGGAATAGTAATAGTAGTAATAGTAATAGTAATAATTGTAATTAGATATATTAATAGTACAATTAATATAACTAATTTACACACACGTACACACACACACACGTACACACAGAAATATATACACACACACACAAAATAAATAACATACACATACACATAGATCAAAAAATACACACACACACACACACACGTACACACACACACGTATACACACACACACACACACACACACACACAAATACACGCACAGTCCTCCACGTACACACACACACACACACCCCAAAAAAAAAAAATAATAATAATAAAATAAAATAAATTACATACATACACACACCAAAAAAAAACCATACATACACATACACACACAGAAAAAAAAAAACGTACACACACATGTACACACACCCATAAAAAAAAAAAAAAAAAAAATTTTTTTTTATTAATTAATAATAATAATAATAATAATAAAAATAAATTACATACACACACACACACACACACCCACACGCACACACGTACACACACACACACACACACCCACACGCACACACGTACACACACACACACACACACACACACTTACCATGAGGAAAACACAGTGGAAGTAGGCCTAGGCGATGCTTGTTTAAGTGTCCAAGTAGTTAGTGAACCATCCGTATGACAAGACATGAACTGCTTCCCCTCGTGATGCCATGACACTGACCTGGGATAGTAATAATAGTAGTAGTAGTAGTAGTAGTAGTAGTAGTATGGATGGTAGTGGTCATGGGTGTGGAATAGTAGGTTAATAGTAGTGGTATTTAGTGTAGTGATAGTGGTAATAGTCTAGAATGGATAGTAATGGAAATAGCAGTAGTAGTAATAGTAGTAGTATGGATGGTAGTGGTCATAGGTGTGGAATAGTAGGTTAATAGTAGTGGTAATTTGTGTGGTGATAGTGGTAGTAGTCTAGAATGGATAGTAATGGAAATAGTAGTCGTAGTAATAGTAGTAGTATGGATGGTAGTGGTCATGGGTGTGAAATAGTAGGTTAATAGTAGTGGTAATTAGTGTAGTGATAGTGGTAATAGTCTAGAATGGATAGTAATGGAAATAGTAGTCAATCAATCAATCAATCAATCAATCTTTATTTCATAATATACAGCAAGATGTATATTACATATTATAGCCTAAAAATCAGTCTAACTATGTCTAAGTCTAAACACATATATATGATCCTCTAGTAGGCTCATGAATTTGCACCCAAAAAATTCTTGCTAAAATAATATCAATAGTATAATCTAAAACATCTATTTGATATGTCATTTTTAAAAACTTTAAAAATGATCTAAAACAATGTCCATTTAAAAATAAATTCTTATTGAGAGTAAATATGGCAGAATTCTTTCTAAAAACAGACTTAAAATATCTAGTTTGGATTAAAGCTGTATGGTGTTTTAATAAAAGTAAATTGCACTGATTAGCTACATCATGGTTACTGGCATGAACAGAACATCTTATGATCCTTTTCATGGCCTTTGCATATGCAGTTTCAAATGTTTTAAAAATATGACTAGAAAAGACAGTTTCATTGTCCCACAGCTGTAACCCATAATCAGGTACACAACAAGCCTTAAACAAGTACAGCATCGTATCAGTATTAAGACCTTTGAATTTTCTGTACACAGAATTAAACTTACTATAAAATGTATTTAGCCTAATTTCAACATCTATTTTATCACAAAAATTATGGGTCACCCAATAGCCTAAATATTTTTGGCAATTTACTATTTCGAACTGTCTTATAAAACTGATAGTATCACTTCCTGCAGATTTAGCCTTTCTGTGGAAAATAATGCATTTTGTCTTCGAAGCATTAATACTCAATCTTATGGCTTGTACTTTGTTCTCAAACATTTCCAATAAGCATTCTAGATTACTGCGATTGTCCGACAAAATTACAATATCATCAGCATATGCAATTATATTCATTCTCAGTGTACCCAATCGGCATCCAACATTCATACTTGAAATGGTTTTAATTACATCATCAACATATAATTTAAAAAGAATCGGAGACAGAATTCCTCCTTGCCGTACACCCGAATTGATATAGTGATAATTACCATTTTGCTTATTCCATACAATTCTTGCCTTTTGATTCCTCAGATAAGTCATGAGAGTAAATACAATATCAGGAGGAATACCTCTCTCTAATAACATGTTACCTAATATATTATGATTTATCCTGTCAAAAGCCTTAGAGAGATCTATAAAAGCAGCAAATGCCTTTCCATAACCCTTTATATATGGTGTTACAGTTTCTCTAAGTGTAAAATATGCATCATTTGTTGACATCTGCTTGCTAAAACCTAGCTGCCTAAAATCAAAGAATAACTTTTCTTCTAAAATATCTAAAATGTGCATTTCAAAAATCTTCAACAAACAAGAAGACAACATCACTGGTCTATAATTGGCTGGGTCTGTGGAATTACCCTTAGTATCTTTAATGATAGGGTTAATATCACCTTTCAATAATTCCACTGGAATATAACAATGATTGAAACAAGCATTCATAAAAAGACTCAATTGCACTAAAAATTCATATGTTGCATGCCTCAGAAACTGAGAGTGGATACCATCATGGCCCACCCCATTCTTAAGTTTGCCAATATACTTTTTTAATGTTTCAGGTGAAGTTGTCATAGTAAACTTTTTCTTTTGATGCCACACCTCTTTCAGTTTACGTAGAAGATTTTCTTCATCTCTTTTATCTATATCACAATCGTTGTTATCACCATTTAAAAACCTTCCAGTAAAAATGTTAATAATCTTTTCTGTATCATTTTCACCATTAATAACACTAGACCACTTGACTTTATTAGACTGCTGCTTAACTTCATTCCAAAATTCATTCATATTCTTATTGATAAATTTCTCCTGTATGGAGAAAGATCTCTCATCTGTTTCATTTTTCTTACATAGTGATAAGGCCTCTTTGAACACCTTCCGACTCATGTTCATCTTCCTAAATTCATCAGAATCTCTAACTCTTCCATTTACTAACCATTTCTTATAATCCTCCCGTGACTTACTATACAATTCCTTGACATGTCTATTCCATCCTGGTATCACCTTAAATGTGCTATTATTAACTATCTGTTTAGCATAATGTCCAGAGGAATACAAAACATTACTAACAATCAACATATAAATATCATCAAGTTGTGCAAGGTGGTATTCATTCTGACAACCAACAGAGCAGCATTTCGTTGCCTCGCAGGGCATGATGCCCCTGATGTTGTTGTCGATTTCTTGAAATAACTTTGAAAAATCATCACCAGAGAGTTTTTTCCAAGCAATATAAAACCTGTTTCTATCTTTCTCTTTCTTAATATTGCAAACATTAGTTACATTTTCTAAATGAATATTTCCCACCATTGGTAAGTGATCAGATCCAACGAGTTCATATAAAACTTTCACATCATTAACACACACATCCTTTGAGTTCCTTCCTACAATATGATCCAACCACTTACAGTATGAGTTGTTGTATGGTATAAAAGTAAAACTACTAGAATCCATCAGCTTAAAATCCATACAAGACAAATAATTTCTCTCGCAAAAATGATTTAAATGGTTCCAGGCTCTGCTCATGAAAGGATCTGCATTAAAATCACCTAAAATATATACAGAATTAAAATCATGATTAATTAAAACATATTCCAAAGCATGTAACCCTTGTAGATATTCATCAAGTGTCTTCCCCTCCCAAGTTACACTCCTCATATACACATTAATTAACAAAATCCTCAAGTCACCCACTGACAACTGTAAGGCAATGTAATCCTTATCAAGAATGAGCACCTTTATCTCAAATGGCAAATCCTTTTTCCATATACAAGCCAGTCCACCTTCACACCTCCCTGCATTGGACAAAAGAGTCTTTTCAGAGTAAGTAGCTGGCACACTTACACCCTCATAGTCTTCACTGATAAAATCTATGTCACCAAGTCTATCCTCTACTATAAAAGTTTCCTGAAGAAAAATAAAATCATATTTAAAAGAAGTTAAGGTGCGAATTACATCAATATTCTTCTTTAAGGAACAACAATTATATGTGCAGACTTTAACATCCATACCCGTAAAAGAAGAAAGATAAAAAAAAAATATATATAACTGTTTATACTCTCTTACTGTTTCTATTAAAGTATTTATCTACTATCACGTCTTCTGGCCATAATTCGGAGTTAAACAGTTTAATTCTATCACTTAAATTAACATTTACTTTAAAGGCAACAAAATCTCTCGAGAAAATATCAAGCTTCTGCACGTTATGAACAGAAACATTAAAGACAGTTTTGATAAAGTTAGATATATCTTCAGCAGTCACACAGGTCTCCAGCCTACCTATAAACACATCAGCCGTCTAGTAGTACTAGTACTAGTATGGATGGTAGTGGTCATGGGTGTGGAATAGTAGGTTAATAGTAGTGGTATTTAGTGTAGTGATAGTGGTAATAGTCTAGAATGGATAGTAATGGAAATAGTAGTAGTAGTAATAGTAGTAGTAGTAATAGTAGTAGTATGGATGGTAGTGGTCATAGGTGTGAAATAGTAGGTTAATAGTAGTGGTAATTTGTGTGGTGATAGTGGTAGTAGTCTAGAATGGATAGTAATGGAAATAGTAGTAGTAGTAATAGTAGTAGTATGGATGGTAGTGGTCATGGGTGTGAAATAGTAGGTTAATAGTAGTAGTAATTAGTGTAGTGATAGTGGTAGTAGTCTAGAATGGATAGTAATGGAAATAGTAATAGTAGTAATAGTAGTAGTATGGATGGTAGTAGTCATGGGTGTGAAATAGTAGGTTAATAGTAGTGGTAATTAGTGTGGTGATACTGGTAGTAGTCTAGAATGGATAGTAATGGAAATAGTAGTAGTAGTAATAGTAGTAGTATGGATGGTAGTGGTCATGGGTGTGGAATAGTAGGTTAATAGTAGTGGTAATTAGTGTGGTGATAGTGGTAGTAGTCTAGAATGGATAGTAATGGAAATAGTAATAGTAGTGGTATGGATGGTAGTAGTCATGGGTGTGAAATAGTAGGTTAATAGTAGTAATAATTAGTGTAGTGATAGTGGTAGTAGTCTAGAATGGATAGTAATGGAAATAGTAATAGTAGTAATAGTAGTAGTATGGATGGTAGTGGTCATGGGTGTGAAATAGTAGGTTAATAGTAATGGTAATTAGTGTAGTGATAGTGGTAGTAGTCTAGAATGGATAGTAATGGAAATAGTAGTAGTAGTAATAGTAGTAGTATGGATGGTAGTGGTCATAGGTGTGGAATAGTAGGTTAATAGTAGTGGTAATTAGTGTGGTGATAGTGGTAGTAGTCTAGAATGGATAGTAATGGAAATAGTAGTAGTAGTAATAGTAGTAATATGGATGGTAGTGGTCATAGGTGTGGAATAGTAGGTTAATAGTGGTAGTAATTAGTGTAGTGATAGTGGTAGTAGTCTAGAATAGATAGTAATGGAAATATTAGTAGTAGTAATAGTAGTACTATGGATGGTAGTGGTCATAGGTGTGGAATAGTAGGTTAATAGTAGTGGTAATTAGTGTAGTGATAGTGGTAGTAGTCTAGAATGGATAGTAATGGAAATAGTAGTAGTAGTAATAATAGTAGTATGGATGGTAGTGGTCATGGGTGTGGAATAGAAGGTTAATAGTAGTGGTAATTAGTGTGGTGATAGTGGTAGTAGTCTAGAATGGATAGTAATGGAAATAGTAATAGTAGTAATAGTAGTAGTATGGATGGTAGTGGTCATAGGTGTGGAATAGTAGGTTAATAGTAGTGGTAATTTGTGTGGTGATAGTGGTAATAGTCTAGAATGGATAGTAATGGAAATAGTAGTAGTAGTAATAGTACTAGTATGGATGGTAGTGGTCATGGGTGTGAAATAGTAGGTTAATAGTAGTGGTAATTAGTGTAGTGATAGTGGTAGTAGTCTAGAATGGATAGTAATGGAAATAGCAGTAGTAGTAGTAGTAGTAGTATGGATGGTAGTGGTCATGGGTGTGGAATAGTAGGTTAATAGTAGTGATAATTAGTGTAGTGATAGTGGTAGTAGTCTAGAATGGATAGTAATGAAAATAGTAGTTGTAGTAATAGTAGTAGTATGGATGGTAGTGGTCATGGGTGTGGAATAGCAGGTTAATAGTAGTAGTAATTAGTGTAGTGATAGTGGTAATAGTCTAGAATGGATAGTAATGGAAATAGTAATAGTAGTAATAGTAGTAGTATAGATGGTAGTGGTCATGGGTGTGAAATAGTAGGTTAATAGTAGTGGTAATTAGTGTACTGATAGTGGTAGTAGTCTAGAATGGATAGTAATGGAAATAGTAGTAGTAGTAATAGTAGTAGTATGGATGGTAGTGGTCATAGGTGTGGAATAGTAGGTTAATAGTAGTAGTAATTAGTGTAGTGATAGTGGTAATAGTCTAGAATGGATAGTAATGGAAATAGTAATAGTAGTAATAGTAGTAGTATGGATGGTAGTGGTCATGGGTGTGAAATAGTAGGTTAATAGTAGTGGTAATTAGTGTACTGATAGTGGTAGTAGTCTAGAATGGATAGTAATGGAAATAGTAGTAGTAGTAATAGTAGTAGTATGGATGGTAGTGGTCATAGGTGTGGAATATTAGGTTAATAGTAGTAGTAATTAGTGTAGTGATAGTGGTAGTAGTCTAGAATGGATAGTAATGGAAATAGTAGTAGTAGTAGTATGGATAGTAGTGGTGATGGGTGTGGAATAGTAGGTTAATAGTAGTGGTATTTAGTGTAGTGATAGTGGTAATAGTCTAGAATGGATAGTAATGGAAATAGTAGTAGTAGTACTAGTACTAGTATGGATGGTAGTGGTCATGGGTGTGGAATAGTAGGTTAATAGTAGTGGTAATTAGTGTAGTGATAGTGGTAGTAGTCTAGAATGGATAGTAATGGAAATAGTAGTAGTAGTAATAGTAGTAGTATGGATGGTAGTGGTCATGGGTGTGAAATAGTAGGTTAATAGTAGTGGTAATTAGTGTAGTGATAGTGGTAGTAGTCTAGAATGGATAGTAATGGAAATAGTAATAGTAGTAATAGTAGTAGTATGGATGGTAGTGGTCATGGGTGTGAAATAGTAGGTTAATAGTAGTAATAATAGTAATAGGAAGGAAAGAAATGACTATTTATGTAGGAAATTTAGTCAAAAATATTAATGAGAAAATTATTATTACTATTTCTACTACTACTACAACACATCCTAGACTACTATAACTATCCTCACACTATTTACCACTACTATTAACCTACTATTCAACATCCCACACCACTACTATCCATACTACTACTACTACCACTACTACTACCACTACCACTACTACTATTACCTTACCTGAGTGGTTCGTTTGGACTGGTACCTCAGCTCAGCACTTCTTCCCTTAATGTCCCACAACACTAGCTGACCACTCTCGTAGCCAATCAGCAGCTGGAACGAGGTCACATAAGGTCACATAAGGTCATATAATACTACTACCAATACTACTACTACTTACTACTACTAATATAATAATAATAATAAATAGATTATGTTAAGTTAGATTAGGTTAAAAATAGATCAAGTTAGGGTCAATATTAAGGTCACACGAGGTCATGTAATAAATAAATAATAATAAATAATAATTAGAGGTCAAATAAGGTCACATAAGGTCATAGTTTAGGTTAATATAAATAAATATTAATAAATAAATAAATAAATTTGAATTATTATATATATTAAATTATTTTTTTTTATATCGAAAAAGAATTAAGTTAAAAATTATTATATATATATGAGAGAGAGGAGAGAGATGAGAGAGATGAGAGAGAGAGAGAGAGAGAGAGAGAGAGAGAGAGAGAGAAAGGGGAGAGAGAGAGGGAGAGAGAGAGAGAGAGAGAGAGAGAGAGAGAGAGAGCGAGGGTCACTACACCTTAAGAGAATGACAAAAGCTTGACTGAAGGAATAAAAATATTTGCAAATAATAATAATAATAATAATAGTAGTAGTAGTAGTGGTAGTAGTAATAGTAGTAGTAGTGGTAGTAGTAGTAGTAATAGTAGTAGTAGTGGTAGTAGTAGTAGGTAATAGTAGTAGTAGTGGTGTTTTGGTAGTAGTAGTAGTAGTAGTAGTAGTAGTAGTAATAGTTGTAGTAATAGTAGTAGGTGTAGGGTAGGTAGTAGTAGTAGTAGTAGTAGTAGTATTAGTAGTAGTAGTAGTCAGTAAGTAGTTGTAGTAGTGTAGTAGTAGTAGTAATAGTAGTAGTAATAGTAGTGTAGTAGTGGTAGTAGTTGTAGTAGTGGTAGTAAGTGGTAGTGTAGTAATAAGTCGTAGTAGTAGTAATAATATATAATTAATAATAATAATAATATAATAATAATAATTAATAATTAATAATAATAATGATAATGAATATATGTTTAAAAGGAAGAGGAGGAGGAGGAGGAGGAGGAGGAGGAGGAGGAGGAGGAGGAGGAGGAGGAGGAGAGGAGGAGGAGGAGGAGGAATGAAAACAATCAATTATATATACTCTATCTCTCTTCTCTCTCTCTCTCTCTCATCTCCTCCTCTCCTCTCTCTCTCTCTCTCTCTCTCTCTCTCTCTCTCTCTCTCTCTTCTCTCTCTCTCTCTCTCTCTCTCTCCTCTCTCACTTCCGTCCGAGGTCACAGGATTTTCACTTAAGTGGAGAACAGCGCCAAGGGTGTGTTTTACGCGGACCTGTAAATAGTAATAGTAATAGGTAGTAGTAATCAAGTCAATAGTAGTAGTATGGATAGTAGCAGTGTTGGGTGTGGAATAGTAGGTTAATAGTAGTAGTAAATCTCGTAGTGATGGATAGTAGTCAGCTAGAGTAGATAGTAATAGTAATAATAGTAAAAGTAGTAATAGTAATCTAATCTAATCAGTATACAAACATTTATAATTCCCAATACAATTTCAATCATTTATTACTTTAAATTACATTGTAAAATTACTTAATTACCGATTATAATTAAGTTAAAATATATAGATAATTACTTTTAAGAATACTGAAATTAAGTTTAATTACCCATAAAACACTTAAATTACGATAATTACTTTCAAAAATACCAAAATATATCATTAATCACATTTATAATTACGTTAGAAACTGCTAATTACTTATAAATACTGCTCTAATTACTTATAAATACTACTAATTACTTATAAAATACTGCTAATTACTTATAAATACTGACTAATTACTTATAAATACTGCTAATTACTTAGTAAATACTGCTAATTACTTATAAATACTACTAATTACTTATAAATACTGCTAATTACTTATAAATACTACTAATTACTTATAAATACTACTAATTACTTATAATACTGCTAATTACTTATAAATACTGCTAATTACTTATAAATACTACTAATACTTATAAATACTACTAAATTACTTATAAATTACTGCTAATTACTTATAAATACTGCTAATTACTTATAAATACTACTAATTACTTATAAATACTGCTAATTACTTATAAATACTGCTAATTACTTATAAAAACTGCTAATTACTTGCAAAAAACTGCTAATTACTTTAAAAAAAACTCCTAATTACTACAAAAAACTGCTAATTACGTCCAAAAACTAATAATTACGTCAAAAAACTGCTAATTACTTACAAAAAACTCCTAATTACTTACAAAAAACTCCTAATTACTTACCAAAACTCCTAATACTTACAAAAACTCCTATTACTTACAAAAACTGCTAATTACTATTAAAAAACTGCTAATTACGTCAAAAAAACTGCTAATTACTTACAAAAAATGCTAATTACTTACAAAAAACTACTAATTACGTCAAAAAAAAAAACTGCTAATTACTTACAAAATTTTTAAATTACTACAAAAACTCCTAATTACTTACAAAAAAATGCTAATTACTTACAAAAACATCTAATTACTTACAAAAACATCTAATTACTTACATAAAAAACGCTAATTACTTACAACAACTTCTAATTACTTGACAAAAAAACTGCTAATTACTTACAAAAACTGCAAATTACTTACAAAAACTCCTAATTACTTACAAAATACTCCTAATTACCCTCTAATTACTTACAATTCAATGGCTTTATTTACAGTTAATTGTATATCCACTTAGTTCAAAGGTTTCTAATTTTGACACAATGTGAATATTTCCTCTCGAGTGCCAAGATAGAGCCATTTACTTTGGAAGGGAAGGTGCATCGTAGTGATCTCTGAAAAATAATTAGAGTTATCTTTAATTTTCTCTATCTTTCCAGTGATTGTATCTTGATCAAATTCTTTCACACTTAGCTAAATCATTCTCTCTTTCTTTTCATACCTTCATACTCACTCTAATCACACTTGTAACATACTTAAAATCACACATTTATTATGTCTATCTTAAATTGGTGGTGGTCCTTGGGGAAATAAATAGAGTTGATTATCTTTAATTTTCTCTATCTTTCAGTTATTGTATCTTGATCAAATTCTCTGTCACACTTAGCTATTTAATTTATCTCTTCTTCTCATACTTTCATACTCACTCCTAACACACTTATTTCACACTTAAAATCACACTTGTATTATTATTATCTTAAGTGACACACCCTATTTTTCTCCCTACACTCCCTCCATCTTTTTCTCTCCTCTCTCTCTTCTTTTCCTCCAATTTTCTCTCCATCTATACACACTTTCTCTCCATCTTTTCTCCACCACTACTCATCACCTTCAAACACACTTTATTTCACTTACAACACACTTAAAAACACATTTTTCTTAGACTATC
>JAXIVD010007893.1:10000-18901 GCA_036785275.1 Cancer borealis | reverse complement strand
GGTGGTGGTGGTGGTGGTGGTGGTGGTATTCTACAAGACGGAAATAGTTCAAGTTTTTTTTCTATATTCTCGTGATCTTGTGTGTGAGAATTACTAGCATTCTTACACACACACACACACACACACACACACACACACACACACACACACACACACACACACACACACACACACACACTTTTTTCCCCTTCTTACAACCATTGCTCCATTTATTTCATTTTCCCAGAACGGTGTCAGTCAACATTTTTTATAGTTTTTTTTACGCTGGCGACAAGGTGTGGCGTGTGGCACTGTGGCATCGGTGTCAGCCTCCCATCACCCTCCCTTCCCTTCCTGGCACTCTGATTTACGTGGGGGAAGCGTGAAAAAAAATTAGAAGGCGGAGGAGGAGTAAGCGGATGTAAACCTAACCTAATCTAACCAGACCTTACTTAACCTAACCAAACCTAACCTTACCGTTACATAACCTAACCTAACCTAACTAGACCTTACTTAACCTAACCAAACCTAACCTTACCTTACATAACCTAACCTAATCTAACCAGACCTTACTTAACCTAACCAAACCTACTTACCTTAACCTAACCTAACCTAACTAGACCTTACTTAACCTAACCAAACCTAACCTTACCTTACATAACCTAACCTAACCTAACTAGACCTTACTTAACCTAACCAAACCTTACCTTACATAACCTAACTAGACCTTACTTAACCTAACCAAACCTAACCTTACCTTACATAACCTAACTAGACCTTACTTAACCTAACCAAACCTAACCTTACATAACCTAACCTAACCTAACCTGACCTTACTTAACCTAACCAAACCTAACCTTACCTTACATAACCTAACTAGACCTTACTTAACCTAACCAAACCTAACCTTACCTTACATAACCTAACCTACCTAACCTGACCTTACTTAACCTAACCAACCTAACCTAATCGAACCTAAACAAACCAAACTTAACCTAACCTAACCTTACCTTTTCTAAACTAACCTAACCTTACCTAACCTAACCTTATCTAATCTAATCTAATCTAACCTCACTAAACCAAACCCAATCTAACCTAACCTACCTCACAAATCCATAACAGTGCCAAATGGTTTCTCCTCCTCCTCCTGGTGCCATTAAAACACATCCTGGTGCCAATATAAACAAGTTCTGACGCCACTAAGAGTACTAGTGCCAATGTGTGGTTATTAGTGCCACAACAAGGTGTATGGTGCCATGAGGTTCTTTGTGGCACTAATGGGTTCTATTAGTGCCACAAAAAGTAAAGCTAATATATGGTTTTCTTTTATTTATTTATTTATTCTTTTTTTCACTTCCTCTTTTATCTTTCTATTTTACAGGTACGACAGAGTGAGAGGAAAAAGGATGGTCACTTAAGTCTCTCTCTCTCTCTCTCTCTCTCTCTCTCTCTCTCTCTCTCTCTCTCTCTCTCTCTCTCTCTCTCTCTCTCTCTCTCTCTCTCTCTCTTTGATAAAACACATTACAAACATTAATACTAACTTGTAATGCACTACACACACACACACACACACACACACACACACACACACACACAGTCTAAACAAGTGGTGTGGGTGAGGAGGGCGTGGGGGAGGGCGTGGGGGAGGCGTGGGTGAGAGGGTTGTCTGTCGCCACGCCTAGCCTGGCAGCAGACACAGCGGCGGCGCCACATACACACACACACACACACACACACACACACACACACACACACACACACACACACACACACACACACACACACACACACACACACAGTCCTTGACCTAATTACAGAAGCTTGTCCTTACAGTCTTCCTCTCTCTCTCTCTCTCTCTCTCTCTCTCTCTCTCTCTCTCTCTCTCTCTCTCTCTCTCTCTCATCGTATACACAAATAGTCTGTTGTTTGAGGCTTAAATTTCACATAAAAATAGATTCCATTCACTTTTGATCTCGCACAAAGAAATTTAATGTTCTATGTTTGCTCTTTATTCAATTTTTTTTTTTTTTTATAGTATGGAAAAAATATGTAAACCTTATTCTGTTATTGATATGTCTAAGGTTGATGAGTATTTATAGTTTGTTATTTGCATCATCATTTATTTTCCCTTTTTTTTTTTTTTCCCAATGTTTGTAGTTATTTATATCTATCACAAGTGTTTTGCTGTTCACAGACACACACACACACACACACACACACACACACGTGATCCACTTGTTTACATCGAGGCTCAACACTTGTATTGAGGTGTAACTGAGCTGCTCGTCTCCCTATCATCTCCCACGACAAGAGTCTCACTAATTGATCATCATGTCATTGGATGTGAAAATACTCGTATAGTCTTTTAGAAATGTTCAAGTTTCTGAATAAAGATAATTGTGGGATATTTTTTACCATTTTATCGTTATGTACAGTCTAATTAATTCTTTTTTCTATATCGCAAAAGAACAGCAATTTCCTGGAGTTTTTTTGCTATTCTATATACATATTTACGTGGTGTTCGAAAATATATATATAATAAAAAGATATGTTATAAATATTACATTTCCTCTTCTATTTATAGTTCAATTTCAATTAATTTTTATGTTTTTTTTTACTATTATATACATTGGTTACGTAAGCCTTACATTTTTCGAGTTATTTAAAAATACGTGATTTTCACCAAAATATCCTAATGCCAAAAATAGTGAACATTTTAATTATCATGAACATTGGAATATATAGGTTCTCAGACACGCTGAATACGAATCTTGTGTCAAATTTCAGATCAATATAAAATTAAGCCTATTTTCACCCATTGTTGCGTATCAAAACCAATGAAATTTAACATGACTTAACATTAGTGGCAGATTTTGGTGTTGTATGTCAAATCTAACACAACTGAACCCACCCAATGCTAAGGATGAAGGTCATGTAAACACACACATTAACTGTATCTAATGAAATAAAAACAAACCCAATCTCTCTCTCTCTCTCTCTCTCTCTCTCTCTCTCTCTTCTCTCTCTCTCTCTCTCTCTCTCTCTCTCACACACACACACACACTCTCTCTCTCTCTCCCAGTGTGTCTCTGTTATCGCCTTACAACAACATGGAGTGAGCCCAGTGGTGACAGCTGCTTATTATCAACGTTAATTCCTCAACCTTAACTGACAAGGAAGTCTTGGGACGCTTCCTTGCTCAGCTAAGTGTGGTGGTGGTGGTGATGGTGGTGGTGGTGGTGGTGGTGGTGGTGGTGGTGGTGGTGGTGGTGGTGGTGTGGTGGTGGTGGTGGTGTAAGTCGTTATATAAGATTGAAGAAGAAAAAAATACACACATACACGATCAGACTAACCTCTATTGATAAGTAATAATCCTCTTTGCATTGTGTATGATGAGGAAATAACCCCTACACACACACACACACACACACACACACACACACGCACACACACACACACACACACACACACACACACACACACACACTAAACATATGACACCAGTAAATCCCACAAGGAAGGATAAATCTGTCAGGGGAAGAAAGGGAAGTAGACAAACAATGAATGAAAGGAATGAAGAGAGAGATAAAAGAAAGAAAAGGTAAAAAGAGCAATAGTATAGTAGGTTTAGGAAGTAGGTGTGTGGTGTTACGTAGGTAAACACACCTGTAAGTCACCTTCGTAAGTGTGAAGGTGTTGTAGGGAAGGGAAGGGAAGGGAAGGAAAAGGGGTCATGTCTCACACGTGTTGGAAATGTCAACTTGAAGCATGATTAAAGGTGTGGAGAGGGGGAGGAGGAGGAGGAGGAGGAGGAGGAGGAGGAGGAGGAGGAGGAGGAGGAGGAGGAGGAGGAGGAGGAGGAGGAGGAGGAGGAGGAGAAGGAGAAGGAGAAGGAGAAGGAGAAGGAGAAGGAGAAGGAGAAGGAGGAGAAGGAGGAGGAGGAGGAGGAGGAGGAGGAAACGTTTCTTTAAAGAGCATTGTGTTTCCATAAATAAGAAATAAAGTTGAAGATAAAAATAAAAAATAAAAAGATAAAGGGGCAGTCAGTGAGGGGAAGTTTCAGGAAATAAAGGGTGATTTCTACCTTCAAAGGGTCGTGTTTTAAAGGGGAGAAGGCAGGGTTTAAGGGGTCTAAAGCAGGGGTTACAGGGAGGTTATAGAGTAAGGGGTTTGTGTGTAAGGGTGATGCTGGTAGGGGGCGAGGAAGGGGGATATGGGGAAGTGAAATTCTAGTTTAGTTCAGTGAGGTGGAGACAGTCGTATGTGGAGCAATGAGTGGGAATGTGTGTGTAGGTGGAGAGGGGAAGGGAGGGAGGGAGGGTAAGTGGAGTAAGGCAAGGTAGGTAGGCAGGGAAGGGTAGGTAGATAGGATAGGGTAGGGTAGGGTAGGGTAGGTAGGATGTAAAGAAAATGAAGACAGGTTCGTGATGCAAACAAAGCCATAAAGTCACATTATATTCTATCTTTTCACCAATATACGACTTCACAAGCATCGAGTTTAGGTTAGGAGGGTGTGAGGGAAGGAGGGGAAGGGGGAGGGGAAGAGAGGGGAGAGTGAGGGTAGGTAGCAGTAGTAGTAGTAGTAGTGAGGTGATACATTTATTAACTCTGGTGGTGGGAGTCAGAAGAAAACGAGAAAGGAGTCAATAGTAGTTTGTGTTGACCAAGATCTGAAAGCGTCTGTGCATTTGTAGCAGAGAAAAGAGCAGTAAGAATGTGTGTGTGTGCGTGTGTGTGTGTGTGTGTGTGTGTGTGTGTGTGTGTGTGTGTGTGTGTGTGTGTGTGTGTGTGTGTGTGTGTGTGTGTGTGTGTGTGTGTGTGTGTGTGTATGTGTGTGTGTATGTGTGTGTGTGTGTGAGGCTGATGTTCTATATTGATTAGGTGACTGACAGGGTGAGTGAGGGACGAAAGCGATTGTTCAACTCATTACGCATTCAAAAGACGTGGAGATACTTGGACTTGCTTAAGGTAGACGAGACCATTGTATGTGTAAGTGAGTGATTGTTGTTGATGTAAAGACTGACTGTTGAGTTGTATTTGTAGTTGAAGGTAATGATGATAATGTATAGTGTGGTTACATAATGTCTAGTACAGGTACACATAAGTACAGCTAGACACCTGTTGAAAGTGGGTGAACAGGTGTGGAAATGAAACACTTACACACCTGCTGACCTTGAAGCAACACCTGTGAACACTCTTACATACACATACACACATACATACACACACAGCTGTACTTCCATTAGCATAACTACGCACTCACACATACACACACACACACACACACACACACACACACACACACACACACACACACACACACACACACACACTTACCACCGTCCCATCAAGGTGTTCCAGTACTTACCTGTAAAGAAAAAAATAAAGATAATTAATATAGGCCTAAAAAATAGTCATACATAATTATAAGTATGAGAAATGGGTTAAGTATGAGAGGTTGTGAGTATGAGGGAGAGTAATAGTAAATAAATCATCAAAAAAAGAGTGAAAAGAGTGAAAAGTATGAGATTATAAGTGATACCATCTTGTAGGGTGTCAGAATGAGGGGAAATAGGATAAGGGAAGGGGAGGAAAGGGGAGAAAAGGGGAGGTGATGGAGTACGAGTGAGAATGATTAAGTGTGAGGAAGAGACGGGAAGGGAAGGGTGAAAGATTGAGGCTAAGGGGAGGGAGAGTGAGGGGAGAGTGAGGGGAGAGTAAAGGGAGGGTGAGGGGAGAGTGAGGGGAGAGTGAGGGGAGGGTGAGGGGAGGGTGAGGGGTGGGTGAGGAGAGAGTGAGGGAATTCTCAGTAAGATCCAAGCTGACGCAACAGGCACCGCACAGTCTTCCCCTCACTTCCTTGCACATTTTGAGACCTTATCCAGGTTTCCCCTTACTATAATTTCCCCTCACACCCGCTACTCCTATCTATTTCAATCCCTCTTATCTCTCTAATTAGTAAATAAAAAAAGAGTAACACAGATAAATAAAAAAAAAAACCCATGGAATTAATAGTACAAAATAAAAATAAAATAAATAAATAAAATGCATACAAAAAATATATAAATAAATAAAAATTTCTCGTTAGCCACGTGTTCAAAAATTAACCTTCGTTTTGGCTCCACTAATTTACGGCCCAAATTGATGGTTTAATTAACAGGTGTTTTCAGAAGCACACCTTAAACTCACCTGTGTGTCTGTATGTGTGTGTGTGTGTGTGTGTGTGTGTGTGTGTGTGTGTGTGTGTGTGTGTGTGTGTGTGTGTGTGTGTGTGTGTGTGTGTGTGTGTGTGTGTGTGTGTGGAAGGGCAGAGAACATGAAAGACAGTATAGAAGGAAGAGGAAGGAAGAAGCGAGAATGGGGGCGAAGGAAGGAAGGTGAGGGGAAAAAAGAGGGGAAGGGCAGATAGAGGTAAGCAGAGGCAGGAGGACGAGTGAGGGGAGACGAAAAGGGCGCGGTAACGGGAGGAGTGAAGGTGGTAGAGGAGGGCAAGTAAGGGGAAAAGAGGGGAAAGTGAGGGGAAAGGCAATAAGAGGTAAGCAGTAGGTGACAGAGGACGTTTGAGGGGAAAGAGGAAGAGTAAAAGTGGTAAAGGAAGTAAAGTAAGGGGAAAAAAGGGGAAATGGTAGGAGAGGAAGTAAGAAGTAAGGGGAAGTAAGGAAGGGGAAGGAAGGGAAAGTGAGGGGAAATAAGGGGGAAAGTGGGACATAAAACATAGGGAAATAAGAGGAAGTGAGGGGAAGTAAGGGGAAGTAAGGAGGAAATGAAGAGAAGTAAGGAGAAGGAGGAACTGAGGGGAGGTAAGGAGGAAGTGAGGGGAAGTAAGGAGAAGTGAGGGGAAAGAAGGGGAGGAGGTATACCTGAATCTTAAATTGGAGGTGTGAGTCAGGTGTGAGGCCACGAGACACACCTGAAATCACACCTTTTTTCACCCGGACAGAATTTATCAATACTTGCAAACACAGACAGGGTGAGGGGACGGCCAGGTGAGGGGAAAAACAGACTCCAATCCAAGCACACCTGCACGCCCAATCATCACCTCACACACACACACACACACACACACACACACACACACACACACACACACACACACACACGTCAGCCATAGAAGGAAATAAGATCATGGCTTCCCTGCTGCACTTAATAGACCTAATCTGCACACATTCACACTGATTGGCGGTGAGGCTCGCGTGGAGGCTGACGGGAGGCTGACACTGATGCTGATGATGATGATGCTGACACTACTGGTTGTTGCTGTTGCTGCTTGCTCCCACAACCTCAACACAACCCAGCTCTTTTATCTGCCTCCCTAAGCATCGGGCGTGTTTGTCTTGGCAAGCTGTACCTTCCAATCGGAGTATAAGTTAGGTTTGAAAATGTACCAGGACGTGATGGAGGAGAGATGGAGGGAACGGAGGGAAGGGGGGGTGTTTCTCTCTCTCTTTCTCTCTCTCTTTCTCTCTCTCTCTCTCTCTCTCTCTCTCTCTCTCTCTCTCTCTCTCTCTCTCTTTTCCTTGTGAGGGGGACGAGTTTAACAGCCACGGGGACAGAATGATGTCAGGTGAAAGAAACATTTACAGCCTCAGGTGTTGATAATTAAATATAAACGAGCATCGTGTGTGTGTGTGTGTGTGTGTGTGTGTGTGTGTGTGTGTGTGTGTGTGTGTGTGTGTGTGTGTGTGTGTGTGTGTGTGTGTGTGTGTGTGTGTGTTGGTGTTGATATAAATAGATGTTGCTCACTCATGCGTGTGTGTATGTATGTGTGTATGTGTGTACTGGGAAAGATGTGAGTGAGTGAGTGAGTGAATGTGTGTACGTGTGTGTGTGTGTGTGTGTGTGTGTGTGTGTGTGTGTGTAAGTGGAACCAATAGCCAGGCGTGTGTTGTTTGAAGTGGAGATGTAGGGATGGAAGGAAGCACCACACACACACACACACACACACACACACACACACACAGACACACACACACACACACACACACACACATAGATTTAAAGCCACAAGATCTATTAATATGAAAACGTCCCTCGGGGGGGTTCCAGATTTACACTCTTGGCTTTAATATTCATCAGAGGCGGTGAATAAAAAGGTAGTCAGTAATTCACACCTATGACGCGAATCCATTAAGGCGACTTTTATCAAGGTGTGCCGTGGGTGGTGCTATTAATTACTGTCGCAGCTTCAATACCCATAAAGAGGAGGAGGAGGAGGAGGAGGAGGAGGAGGAGGAGGAGGAGGAGGAGGAGGAGGAGGAGGAGGAGGAGGAGGAGGAAGGAGGTGAGGGTAGGTGATAAACAGGTACGTCTTTACACCTGGAAATGTTCAGGTGAGAGAAGGAAAGTAAGGTGAGGTGAGGTGAGGTGAGGTAAGGTGAGGTGAGGTTAGGTTAGGTGAGGTGAGGTGAGGTGAGGTGAGGTGAGGTTAGGTTAGGTGAGGTGAGGTGAGGTAAGGTAAGGTAAGGTAAGGTAAGGTAAGGTAAGGTAAAGGATGGAGAAGGATGGGGTAGAGAGAGAGAGTAAGAATGAAGGAATGAATAGGAAGAGATGTGAAAAAGGAGTGAAATGGTGCAGGAAAATTGTATACATAACAGGTATTCTATCAACACCTGTCATTCTAGATCACCTGTACACACCTGTGGCCCGTACACACACACACACACACACACACACACACACACATAACCAAACCTTAGTATATACCTTACCCACCCTCATTCTCCCTTCATCCATCCATCCATCATCCTCACACCTACTCATCCATCACATCCACTCATCCTTTAAGCCTCCATCCACATCCAAAACTTCCCCTCACCAAATTTCTTCCTCTTGGACCTAAATGCAGCTCTCCCCTCACTCCCTCCCTCCCTCACCCATACCTACCCAAACCTAACCCACACACTCTCTTAAACTACACCTAAT
>JAXIVD010007893.1:0-2500 GCA_036785275.1 Cancer borealis | reverse complement strand
TTACAAGGTATCGTTTAAGTGAAGAGTAACACTTAAAAAAAAAGGTTAACATATCGTACTTATCACAAACATACTTCTACGTTGCAGCATTTTTTTCTATTATTATTACTATTACTACTACTTTTGATAATTAGTGTAAAGGTGTGATAGGGAGAGGTCAAGACATGAACCTAAGATTATCCTCCTCCTTCTCCTCCTCCTCCTCCTTTGCCTCCTCTTCTTACAGTTTCATAGGTGTCGCTTTGGTTAAGTTTCATTCTTACACATTACCGCGGTACCACCATCACCACCACCACCACCACCACCACCACCACCACATACCTGTCTGACGCCACCTGCAAGTTCTTTTGAGCAATTAAAACTAAATTACATATCAAAGCATCTCTCTCTCTCTCTCTCTCTCTCTCTCTCTCTCTCTCTCTCTCTCTCTCTCTCTCTCTCTCTCTCTTTATGTTCGTTTAAAGCACTAAAATGTTTTATGTGCAACGACAGATGTCTTGGCTTGGCTTGAGGTGATGAGTGGTGATGAGTGGTGGTGAGTGGTAAGTGGTGGTGGTGAGTGGAGTGTGTGTGTGGTTGTGAGTGGTGGTGGTGGTGAGTGAGTGGTGGTGAGTGGTAAGTGGTGTGTGTGTGGTGGTGAGTGGTGGTGGTGAGTGATGAGTGGTGGTGGTGTGTGGTGGTGAGTGATAAGTGGTGGTGAGTGGTAGTGAGTGTTGTGTGGTTAGTAGTGATGATAGTTGTCGTTTAAGTTATCACACTCACAATATTCTTCTTCATTATCTTCCTCCTCTTCTTCTTCTTCTTCCTCTTCCTCCTCCTCCTCGTCTTCTTCATCAGAGGACGTACTCCAAGTGACGACAATTTTCAGTGTTTTTTCCTCTGTTGTATTAATGTTTTTTGATGATTCTTGGTACTCATCATCATCATCGTCATCATCATCATCATCATCATCATCGTCATCATCCTCCTCCTCCTCACTGTCACTTATTTCCTTCTTCACCATAATCACTTTCTTAACTTTATCCTCATCACTATCATACTCATCATCATTATCATCGTCATCATCGTCCTCCAACACATGGTCCTCCTCGGTATAATCATCATCAGTTTGAGTATCACGTCGAGGAGGAGCTACGTGGCCCTCGAGGAGCTCTGAAGGACCACATCCAGCTATACCAGAGTCATGTCCTTCAAGACGACTGCTGCTCTGCTCGTCCTCGTGGTCTGAGTCTGAGTTATAGCAAGGTGGGATGCATAACACTACCTCCTCGGAGCAGTCATCATCACTACTACTATCATCATCATCATCATCATCATCACTACTTCCCCAATGGTAGGTAGATGGGAGGGTGAGTTTCATGGTCGCCTCCTCTACTTCTTGTGTCGCCATGGTTCGAGTTTTAGGTCTAAGTGATAGCACAATGTTAACCTCAAGTGTTGTGTTGTGTTGTGTTACTCGTTGCAGACTGTCACCATCACTATCACCATCACCATTGCCTCGTCCCTGCATCCATCACTGTCCTACTCTTCCTTGGGCACTGTTACACCTCACCATTAACCCTGATTTATCGTCTACACACACCACACACACACACGTACACGCACACGCCCTGGGCACACACCAAGAGTTAAAGAGTCACTACAACACACACCAACACCTTTATGCCTTCCCGGAACACAGGGAAAAATCACTGAGGAAACACAAACACGTCTTCCCAGTACACGTCAATCAGGTGTTTCCTTTACAGTGATTTACGCCTTTGAAGTGAGTTTCCTTGAAGTGAGTTTCCTTGAAGTGGTAGTGAAGTGTAACGGAAGGGAGAGGAGCCGCCGGGGTACCGTATGCTGTGACTCCGTGAGCAATACTAGCGATGTAAACAGAAGGCTTGGTTGGCCTCAATGACACCCTCCCTAGACCCAGAGAGAGCTGCCGTGATACCCTGGCACCCTCATACCCATACCCTCACGCCCCTCACACCCCCATACCCCACCCCACACACCTCACCGCCCCTTACCTCTACCACGCCCTCGCTTCCCCCACTCACCATCAGCACAACTACGCACACTCAATGCCTCTATGCCTTCTTGTCGTCTCAATGTGATCCTCTTTACCTCAGTTCAAAACGTAATACAAGGCTCCTCCTCTTCTCTTCTCTTCTCTTCACTGCTGTTAATGAAGGAAGTACTGTGTGTGTGTGTGTGTGTGTTGCGAGTATACATCACTACACCAGGATACTGTTAATGGTGTGGTAGTGTGGTGGTGTGGTGTTGCTGTCATCACCACCAGAACATCACTTGCTAAGTCATCATCATCACCGTTAAAACATCATCATTATAAGGAATTACTTCATCACAACAGAAAAAAACAGGAATCATCACTTCTACAACAGAGGATCACACACACACACACACACACACACACACACACACACACACACACACACACACACACACACACACACTTCCCCTCAATCCCACCACATCTCCCTCACAACTTACT
>JAXIVD010007892.1:0-18901 GCA_036785275.1 Cancer borealis | reverse complement strand
CTAACTAAATATATTAATAAATAAACGCATAACGAATCACCTAACCTAACCTATCGTAACTGACTCCCAGGGTGACGCAGTGCAGGTTTAGTTTAAGGCTTCGGCAGGACCCTTGTTAAAGCAGTGACTGATGGAAAGACGCAGCGTCGTGACCTGAGGATTAACCTTAATATGTGCGGCTTTTCAATCTCCATCCTGATAGCCTACATAAACTCAGGTAAGAGGAGGAGGAGGAGGAGGAGGAGGAGGAGGAGGAGGAGGAGGAGGAGGAGGAGGAGGAGGAGGAGGAGGAGGAGGAGGAGGAACATGAATAATGATAATATGAGGAAGTCAGAGAATAATAATAATAATAATAATAATAATAATAATAATAATATGAAACTCCCTAACGTGACAGGAAAAGAAAAAGTGCATTAACATAATAAAGAGAATCCATTAACACAATTACTCAGCAAGATGTGTAACTCGAGAGCAGCTTAATCAATAACTGACACACACACACACACACACACAAGCAAGACCTAACATAATTGATACCTAAACATTTAATCGAATTTCTAGTATAGTTTTATTACACAAACCCGATAATAAACGATAGGACGATACACACACACACACACACACACATATAGACACACACACACACACATATAGACACACACACACAAGGTCAAGTCCAAACATTCCTCTCATCCACCCATCTTCTCTTTCTTTAATGGGGTAGCAGCTGCATTTTACTACCCACCCCCCCATCCGCCACCCATGCAAGAGTTTGGACGGCCCAGTGCCCTTGCTAACGAGTGCGGTACTAAGACAGCAACAACATCAGCAGTCTCTCTCGTCCTCTCTTACTCGTGCCAAGACAAACATACAAACAGGTGCTCACTTTTAAGAGTATACAGACTTATACGCAATTTAGGAAGTGTGTTACTATACTTATACAAACCGTTTAGGACTCATGCATACATATATTTACTACTTCCAAATACGATTAAGTGTAGTTAGTTAGTCAAAAATGTTCATACTATGCATCCTAAACGCATTTATTCGTAATACAAATACACACAGCACAGTTTAAGTTTGTATACATATCATCTATTCTACGTACAATATAAACTTTTTTTGATACAAAATTCGAATCAAATTACAACTAAAGCAAACTATTCAAGGCAGTATATACCTCACTCCATCCTACCTACCCCCCACTCCCCTATACCCTCCACCTTGATGCAGCTTATACAAGGTAACTAATATCACTGCAGCGGCCTAATTAAAGACTAATTGTGCGGCTGTATAAGTGTATGAAAGAAAACGGGCGTAGGATTTTTTTTCGGGGGAGGGGTCGTTTTTATTCTCGAGTCAAGGTGAGATAGACAGACACAGACAGACAGACAAAGAGCCTCGACTTTTAACTGACTCCTCATTACCTGACCCACTGACTAAGGTAAATTCAGGTAAAGGTAAAATAAGAAAAAAAATGAAGGCTATCTGATAATGGCGCCTTATTAATGCAAGTACTATCCAACATTTCCTCTTTTTTTCATGAATTAATAAGAGAAGAAACACGAAGTAGAAAGCTTCTTTTTATCTTATTTGTGTTATGTAAGTGTGCGTGTTGACGAGAGAGAGAGAGAGAGAGAGAGAGAGAGAGAGAGAGAGAGAGAGAGAGAGAGAGAGAGAGAGAGAGAGAGAGGAGAGAGAGAGAGAGAGAGAGAGAGAATACTGTTATCGTATATTCATTTTGTAAACACGAACACACATACACACACACACACACACACACACGTACACATACACACACACGTACACATACACACTGTTGCCACCTGCTGCCTCCCAACTAAGTCAATCTCATTACTCCACCTGTGTGATATACCTGTCGCCCTCCCAACCTTTATCTCTTACGTCCTCTCCCCTCCACACACACACACACACACACACACACACACACACACACACACGATTTACGCTTCATATAGTTTCTTTCAGCACCTCATAATCTAATCGACACGAAAAGTAAAAATAAACGACAGAGAGAGAGAGAGAGAGAGAGAGAGAGAGAGAGAGAGAGAGAGAGAGAGAGAGAGAGAGAGAGAGAGAGAGAGAAGAGAGAAAGAGAGAGAGAGAGAGAGGAATACAGGCAGGCAAAGAGCAAGGTCCGATCATCATGTCTGACAGGCTACAAATAGCTATTCATTGGCTCTCTCTCTCTCTCTCTCTCTCTCTCTCTCTCGTACCTACACGCTTGACACATTTAATGACAACTGTATCACACATCCTAGCAGTGGTTTGGCCCGTCAGTTCCCCTCCACCTCTTAACCCGGCCACTAAGCGAGCTATCTTCTGATAAGGAACTTCGAACCGTGAGGGTATATACATAAATAGTATAATTACTGTATTATCATCATTATTATTACCAGTAGTAGTAGCAGTATCATTGCTATTATTATTACTATTATTATTGGTTGTAGTAGTAATAATAGGATAGATAATAACTATTGCGTTTCAAGACTGGAAAACAGACACCACTTACCCCTCACACACTCACACACACACACACACACACACACACACACACACACACAGATACAGACACACACGGCAGGGATGATGAAAAACTAGAGGTCATAAATATATACTAAACAAGGGATTAAAAAAAATGAATGTTAGAATTATGTTCATAAATACAGCTTCCGAAAGAGGAGCACTGATGGTGGGTATATAAAAGGAGATGGAGGTGTAAGAGTAAGAATCATCCAGGACTTCAAAAATAAACTGGACGAAACCAAATAAAATGGGAATTGGACAGTAAGAAATCAGCTCAGACTAGAAGTATATATAAGTGTCTGTATGCTAGTCACGCGCTGGTAATCAATCAAGCATTCCTCACTGATAAACTAAAACATATAGGAAATATATACACATGCCATTCCATCACTCATTCAAACTCATTCACTTCTTCTTTTAATCAAACTAATACAGCTTCTATATTCGCTTTTCTCTCCCTCCTTTTTCTGTTATTACTTTTACTACAACCACGGTGCATTGACTAAAACAGAATATAAATAAATACACATTCCATCAATCATTCAAACCATCACTTTTTTCCAAACTAATACAGCTTCTATACTCGCTTCTTTCTTCCTCCTTTTCCTGTTATTATTTCTACTACAACCACGGTGCATTGACTAAAACAGAATGGAAACAAATACACATTTCATTTCATCACTCATTCAAACTAATTTCAAACTAATACAGCTTCTAAATCCACTTCTTTTCTCCTCTTTTTCCTGCTATTATTTCTACTACAACCACGGTGCATTAACTAAAACAGAATGGAAATAAATACATATTCCATTCAATCACTTCTTTCAAACTAATACAGCTTCTAAATCCACTTCTTTTCTCCTCCTTTTCCTGCTATTACTTCCACTACAGCCACGGTACATTAACTTACATTCTCGTGATCCATGTGCTTCAACATCCGTAGTTCTCTGTAGGTTCTCTTAGCGTGGATGTGGGTCTGGAAGGGACGCGCTAACTTCTTGATAGCTACCTTTGTGTTCGTCTTCTTGTCCATAGCTGAGCTGTGAAGGGAGGAAGGGATACTGTTATTAATACTGGTAGTAGTAGTAGTGGTGGTAGTAGTAATAGTACAGTAAGAACGGTCATCTCGCGTAATATGGTCTCGCGAATTTAGCATCTCGCGTCTATTTCAAATTTCCCGCCTTCTGCCATCTAGCGGTTCTAAACGAACATCTCGCGCATGCGCATGGGTCAGCCCGCCAGTTGAATGGTTGGTTTGGGTCGGTTGTGTCATGGCAGGAGCTAGGTCAACAACAATATTGCTATTTTGTTGTGCTGTGCAGCATATTTACTTTTGGTGTTCTAGTGAAAACGTTCTAGTGGAAGTTCTATGAGTGGTAGTGGTGGAAACTGTGGTGAAAAACGTGGTGGACGAGAGAAGCGTGATTATCACAAGGGGGTGAAGCTCAGGAAATATACACTCCAGGAGCAGAAATAAATGATTCAGATGATGAACAGTGGTGCAAGAACATGTGACATTATGCGTAAGTTTAACTGTCCTGAATCAACAGTAGCAGCACTCCCCACCACTGCCAGGCTACTCAAGCCAGTCACAGACTCTCATAACGTAAGTGGAATAATATTTGAACCTTTATTAATAGTCAGAAAGTGTTCAATCTTATTTATTATCATACAGATTATGCATAACCTTGTATGTGTGATTTTTCGGCAAAATATTTTGTATTCTTGGAGGGTTAATGGGAGTTATAAGAATCTTATGTACCATACTTAAGAACCAATTATACTATTTACATGTATTTCAATATCGTCCATTTCGCGGTTTTTCATCTCGCGGCCGATAGTCCAGTACCAATTAAGCGCGAGATGACCGTTCTTACTGTACTAGTAATAGTAGTAGTAGTAGTAGATTTATAAATAGTATTAGTGTCACAACAGCCTGAGTACAATAAAACAATATACTCCTCAGCAACAAGTCATTATAATTATCAAATTTTTATACATGTACAGTCTTAAAAGTGTGTAGAAATTTAGAGCAGGTCATCTGTGTATTTTTTTTGTCACAGGAGACCAGCATCGCCTAATAAATTTGAATAATGGTTATTTTATGTAGTAGATTGTGAATATAGATGTAAGAATGGAAAAAAAGACTTTGAACTACTTTGAATTCACTATTATAGCAAAAGAAATAAAAATAACTGTAATCCGTTATACAGTACTACATTATACATACATATATAAACAACTTAATAAGAAAATAAATAAATAAATAAACTGTACATAAGGCAGGTTAGTGATTATTAATACCACTATAAAGCATTAAAAAAAATTCCAAACTATGAGTAAGTACAAACGCATCTCATAGCTATATAATTTTGATGGGGAAACTATTATAATTGACCCATTTATTGTAGGTAAAATGACAGTGATAAAAATCTTTTAATAACCTGCTATCCTCACCTTTATCGAAGTCCAATGACCTACTAGCAAGCTATCAGTTATTAGGCTTTGTAAGGAGACTGTCTTTAGGTGAGAGGACTTAAGAGGATTGAGGGAAATGCTAAACACAGTGCAAGTTAGTGTGTGTGTGTGTGTGTGTGTGTGTGTGTGTGTCTGTGTGTGTGTGTGTGTGTGTGTGTGTGTGTGTGTGTGTGTGTGTGTGAGGTTAATGAACTTGTGATTGTGACTTAATTAACATACCTAACTATAATTGTCCTCAAGAGTTTACATTCTATCCCTGAACACATTTGTACTGAAATAATAATAATATAAACAGCTAAATGAATACTGGTAGTCTGCAATAAACATTGATATGGACTGGAAGCTTGTAAATAATAACAATAGGCTTATTCTTAACAGCTGAGATAAACCTACTCATCCATGTTTCCCTTACCATCATGGGAGTGTTATATACAACCTAACCAAACCTACTAACCTAACCCTAAGTGCTTCTGTCTTGTGCTTCTACTCAAATCTACATATCAGAAGATCCAGTTTATCGTTACTTCCACTCTGTATCTTCATATCTCTGCATTTTATCTGTCTATCACTTTTAACTTTCATATATATTTTTTTCATGAGTGAATTGTTATAAGATTTGTATTTAGCTCCACAGTTTTTCCTTTTAAGTTCACCAAAGTGTACAGCAGAATTCACCTCTCTAAATATTTTCCATCGATCTTTCATCTCTCTAATTTTTTCCATTAATCCATCAATACTTGTTTTTATGCTCCAGAGAATTCACTTTTTTTATCCCTTACTTAAGCAACAGTATTTGGGTAATCTTTTTCCCACACGCTATCTCTAAAAGCTTCATCCACAATTTCCTGAGCTGCCTACACAGTATTAGTCCTTTCACTCACACTAAGTAATGCATAATAACCTTTTAGCTTCCTCAGATGTACATTCTTTACCTTGCCTCTCCCTGTGCCTTCTATATAGGAACCCTTGATCTCCTACATACATGATTCTTATTATTGATTATATTTTGTATCTCTTTATTCTCTCTACTGTACTATTGTGTGTTGTTGTTTTTTCCAGAGTATATCAGATAATTCTCATGTCATGCATCCCTTTGTTTACATGTAATTACATGGCTCTGGCTTCCTCTAATTATGTGATATTGATCCTTGAACTTTCCCTGCCTTCATCTTTGCCTTGCTGATACCTTCTTCCCTTTTTTCTTCCTCACAGTATAGTCAGTCTTGTAAACACACAGTCTTCCTTCAACTTCCAGTCTGACACGTCAACTAAATTCATATGAAGCTTAATAACACTATGAAGCAGCCTTAATATATATATTTTTTAATTTCTATTATAGTTTTGTGACCATTGGCTAAGTCTCCATTCCATGTAAAAGAAAAAAATATATATATATATATGTATATATATATATATATATATATATATATATATATATATATATATATATATATATATATATATATATATATATATATATATATAGTTCATCTACTAGTTAAAGGAAGTTCACCTATAAGCTAATAATTATTCACTATACAATGACCTCAATCAGTGTTACTTCAACCCCACCTCAACCTCTTCATGTATCCTCCCACCTACTTATACATTCATGTCACCACACACTATCCCGCTAGCATAACCTTTACTCCTTTATCAAATGTTCAAGCATTGTCTTGTTAAATTTTCAAGACTTTTTTTTCTATTATTTTTTTTTCAGTCTCTCATTCAAGTGACATAATATTTGCACACCTTCACATCTGTCTAATGCGGCAGGACAAATCAAGGTGACTAAAATTTTCTTTATGGCTTAACTGTATCTTGAAAACCACCTAACATTACCTACCTACAATAAGTATCCTAAATAATTACCTATCTATCTACTTAGCTATTTATTTAGAACGCACACACACACACTTCATATTATCAATCTTCCCCTTCACTCATGCACTCCTTGACCTCAATGCTTCACCTTGTTCATTTATATCCTTCCCTTGTGAGACCCAGAATGCATAGGCTACACCCCTCCCCCAGCCCTCTTCCACCACCGGAACCACTACAATTATTCCCCTTTCATCACCTCCCGTTCCTCCTTGGATATTCCTGGTGCACCCTTGCTGATATATTCTCTAAGGATTAAGATTTTGTCTGGTAAATATATTCCTGAACACATTTATATTACTTCATCCTCTTTGATTTCATGGTTTGGTATGTAATTGTTGAGTAGCATCAGCAAACTCGACATTATTACGATATTTTCCATTTATCTTAATTTCTGTCTAAATTCTGAAGAACTTCCTCTAATACTTCCATGAAAAATTTAGGAGAAATAGTGTCGCCTCGTCTGAACTCTTTCCTTTTTTGGTAATTTCTTGCTGACCTTATGTAGATTTATAGTGGCCATGCTTTCCTCACAGATGTATTTTAATATCTTAAAATATATTTCACCTACCACTATTGAATCCTAACTCTTCTATAAGATTTCCAACATTTTTTCTATACGTATACATATTTAAGTAATAGTACTAGAGAAAGCAAGAACATTTGGCATTAGCAGATAACAATTGCAAAATAAAGAAATCACTAAAAGGAATGAACAGGGGCAAAACATGAGCTGAAAGTGGCTTATTGATTGATCTAGTCACGGATGCAGATGATTTTCTACTATACAAACTCATAGTACTTTTTATCAGACACTTCAAAACCTACTGTGTACCAAATATTTAAGAAAAATTATATGATAATACTAACTCATAAAAAAGGAGACATCAAAGCTCTAGAAATCATTGTCCAATAAGCTTAAATTGTCTGTAGTTGCCATACAAACTTTTCGCGAGTGTTCATGAATAGGATTAATGCAACGCTGGACTCGAACCAGCTGTAAGGGTAAGCAGGATTTAAGAGTGGTTATTCAAAACTGGGTGACATCCACATAATTAATCGAGTAGTAGAAAAACATGCAGAATATACTAAACACAATACATATAACTTTTATACCTAATGAAAAGTTAGAAACTTCAGCAGTTATTAAAGCACTTAAGAGACAGGAGGCAGATTAAATATACATAAAGATATTAGAAGACATCAATAATGAAAGCACCGACACTATAAAGGTACAAAATGCCAGCGAGAAAGTACTAATACAGAAAGGACTCAGACACGACAACATATTTTCTTGTAAATTGTTCACGACATCATCAAAGAAAATTATTAGAAAGACTTTGTATGAGACGACGCAGAAATTTAGATAAATGGAGAATACCTATACAATCAAAAGAAAAAAGTGGATATGAGCAGGATATGTCGTGTGCTGAAGAGATAATCGATGGACTGTCAAACTAACAGAATGACAACCCAGGGATGGTAAAAAAAAAAAAAAGCAGGGCAGACAGAGACCCACATGAACAAATGATAGGAAATTTTGCTTGGGTAACATGGAATAGACAGGCAGCAAATAGAGATGAAAGGGGAAGGTTGGGCAGGCCTTTTTCCTGCAGTGGACTCATGATAAAGGCTGATAATGATGATGATGACTAGAGAAAGTGCTAAGAACATCTGGGTTGACTTTCTCCAATGCTATTATCTAACTAGGTAAATAGAAAAACTGGAAGCCCTTTAGAAGTGTTAGGATTCATGTTGGTGAGTTGTGTAAGTGTAGTTGGTAGGTATGTAAGCATCCAGCAAAGCACATGACTGTAGGTAGGATGTAGCTATGGCAACTGATATCGTGGGTGGGGCTGAATGCTAACAATATCACACAACAATGTAACCTTCCCCACACCTTCCTGAATAGATTAAAAAAAAAAAAGATAAAAAAAAAAGGTTTCCTGCTATGTTTTGTGTTCTGGAAAAAATTATAGCTTGCCTAGTTTAGCTATACTTATATGTATTCATGCCTTAAAGAACTAACATGCATGAGTATATGAAAAAATGGTAATGTAAAAATACAACTCTGAATTCTCTAGAGCATTCAGGTGAAGATGTAAAATAATACCGAAAATATTTGCAAGAAGCATATCAAAATTACTTAGTTGTATACTGGAAGCAGATGTTTAAGTTAAGCAAGACAATTACACATTACAACATTACTGATAGCTAATTAGTAAGATGAACCAAATTAATTAATAGTAAAAATGATGACATGTATGGGATTGTCCACATTATTATATAGCAATGTATGTATTGACAGAATTCCATCACCTGTAGGAATGGCTGGAAAATTCACTCAATGAATCAACACCTGCATCAAATCAATGAGACAGGTGCAAGATGTGTGTACGCAAGATATATAGACCTAACTACTACTGGGATCACAATATTGCTCCTAAAAGTGTATCTATGTCACATTCTTAAAAACTGACTTCAAACATATCCATAAAAATTGTGATACCAGTACAAGCTTACAAAACTTAAGTAAAATTTAAGTTAGTAAGTAAGTAGGTAAGGTAGGTAGGTAAGATAAGGTAAGGTAAGTAAGTAAGGAAGTGAATGAGTGAGTGAGTAAGTACGTGAATAAGTAAGTGAGTAAGTAAGTAAGGAAGGAAGGTAGCGAGTCAAAAGTACCACCACAGAGGGAAGAAAAACACAGCAAGGTAGCGACAGGGAGAAGCAAAGAATAAGTAAATAAGTAAGTAGGTAGGTAAGTAAGCAAGTGAGTAAGTAATTAAGAAAGTAAGTAAGGTCTAATTAAGTAAATAAGGTCTAAGTAAATAAGTAAGGCAGGTAAGTAAATAAGGTAAGTAAGAGCCACCCACCAGACCTGCCCGTACGCCCCCGAGCCCACTGCTGACAACATGGAGTACACTTTGGGCATCTCCCACTCCGTCTTGTTCAACTCCACCGTATGGAAGTCCGCCTTAGGCATTATGAAGTCCTTTGACACTAAGGTTTATCCACTAGAGTTATAGAATAGTTGAAGGGCACATCCACCACCCTCGAGGAGCCTCGCACACTCCCTCACGCACCGTCACACCACAACTGAGCAAAGTTTATACACAGAAGGTTGTATGATGCGACCCTAACGCCATCTAGCACCACTCGGGAAAATTATTATTATTTTAAGGGTGTCTTTATTATTCTGGTATGTTCCCTCATTTGATTTATTAGAAAGTAATGATAATAATTTTCTTTATTAAGGGTTACGACGAGATTATCTGTATATCATGCATGTTGTAGTGTTGCATGCAAACTACTGAAGTAAATGAAAGGACAGAGAGGATAATTTTGGTCATTTAACAATTTAAGAATAATAATGCGACCGAAATAATTGTTCTGTTAGAAAAATCTCCATAAAGCAAACACATAATATACATACATTGCATTTGATGAAATATTGCTAACTTAAGTGGGATGTGATTATACTGTTACGTAAAGAGAAATAAAAGGAGGTTCCCTTTGCCTTACCATACCACCACTTTCGACACTGCAGCACCACGCCAAACGCCAAACTCAGCTGCTGTTTCGGACTTTCGTGAGCTGGGTGGATGATGCGCGTGAGACAAGCACTCTCTCCTTCCGTGGATTCGTGTATGTATCGGGGAGGTGACACACTATGACCCTCTGGGCATCCGGGGCAGGGTGAGGAAAACCACAGTACTCCCAATCCTCTCTCGTTTACTGAATCTTATCCTTCTATGTACTTCACCCTTACGTCTTCCCTAAGGCGGGTATCACACTGGGCTATTTTTCCTTCTACATCCTACCTCCAACCTCCGATTTCAGCCAGCACCGCCGACACCTTCTAGCAGACACGCGATACGCGTTTGTTTACGTTTATCTCCAGCTCCAGCAACAATGGCCAATCTCTTCTGGACGACGGACTTCTATTCCGGAAATAAAAACTATCTCGAAATGAAAAAACATCATATTTTGCACAGAAATGAAAGGTCAGTGCCTCGAAATTAGTAGGTTATGGTTACCCTTGTTTTTATTACCTTTATGAATACTGAGAAACTTACTTTATTGAAGTTTTCGTCGCAAATCAATAGTTTCCGTGATATAGGGATTTTTTTAGTGGCAAACTATTTTGTCTTCTCAACAATTTACATAGAATGTCATTTGACTTCGAATTTTGCTTCAGCACATCTGATTCCTTCCCAAACCGCGCGGGCTGCAAAACTGCTCTGACAATCGGAGGAAAAGTGCTGGAGGTCGGCGGTAACCACCGATTTGTTGGAGGGTAGAGGAAAAATAGCCCAGTGTGATAACCGTTTAAACACGACGTTACCCTGTAGTACCTAGGGCCCGTATACACAAAAATTCTTAAAGTTGGACAAAGTTGCACTTAGCGCGAGGAAAATTAAGTGAAACTTAAAGTTGGACTTAAGTTTTAATCTTAAGTCTAATAAGTATAGCGCAGTATGAAAAAGTAGCCTAGCAAAACATACTTTTTTTTAAGCAGCGGAATTCCAGTTTATCAATTAATAAATATTGAATATTACTAGACAAAACATGGAAAGTGATGATATACGTAAGGAATATTGGCATTATAAGCTTGCGTCTAAAGTTTAATACGGTTTTTATATTTACCGCGCAAGGCGACGCTCTTTCGTTTTTATGTTTACATTATGAGCACTATGCGCCACGTTTAAAGCAAAAGCACTCTAAACGTGATGATGAATACCGCAGAGCAAGCTCCTTTCAGCAAAAGGAAGTTAAGGAAGCGCTCTTCCAACTGGAAGAAGGAAGAAACGCTTTTCTTGGTTGAGATGGTTGATGTCAACCATGCGATTATTATGGGTAAGTTCAGCAGCACCCTTACCCATAAAGATAAGAAAGCTAGTTGGACAGAAGTGACTGCCCGGCTCAACTCTGCCTTCAACCTGTGCAGAACACAGGTTGAAGTTGAAAAAAAATGGCGGAATGTAAAAACAACTGCTCTGAAGAATTCTGCTACAGTGAGATGGGAGTTAAATAAGACAGGTTAGTAGCAATGAGAAAGTTGATACCTCCCAAAGAATGTAATTGTAATCTTATCTTGGGAATGTTTTAGGAAAACCTTAACCCTCTTGGAAAACAAATTTAAATAATGACCTAACCGAGCAAAGTAGATTGTAGCCCCTCAACTATAATTTTAGAACTAAACCTAACCTCATGGCACATCCACCCAAGTGATGATATTATTGTTTCACTTTGTATGGAAAACCTGTTTTGTATATCTTACTTATCTATATGCTCTCCAAGATGGTTAAATATTAGCTTTAATGCATTTCTAAGGTAAGACAAATAGATTCTTTAGTTTTGGAGATATTTGATGGTTAGTTTATGAAATATTAAGCTATTACTGTACTGTGAAAAAATTAATGGCAACTATAAATAAAATATACAGTTGGCCACAATCCGACCTTTAAATAGTTTTTTATTCCGTGGTACAGGTGGTGGCAGTCCTGTCACAATAATCTTAGATGCTGTAAGTGAAGCAGCATTACGGGTCTTGGGGGAAGACCAAGTTGTCGTGGACGGTGTTCCCACACAGACCCGTATGGACAGTGGTTACTGGCCTGCAAGGTAAGCTGGCCAAACTAATGAAGACAGTTTCAGTAACTACTATTTATGCTTTGTAACGCAATTATACAACATTATATTTATGACTTATGACAAAAGTAATGTTGGGAAATGTTCTGTTAGTGGAAAGTGTCTACGCTTAACCTCCTATGGAATGTATCATTATAGTGCTATCTTATGTTAATAGTTGTTATGACCGAAGTAATGAGGCAAATCATTTGTTGGTGATTAGTGTCTAATGCAGGATTGATAGGTTCAACTGGTGTTACTACAGTAAGTCTGATGGTGTTGTTATTGACCACATTTATTATGCTTAAATTAGTGTTTCCATTTCTTGTTTCATGTATAACTGCACCATAATACCTCGTAGTAGGGTACTTGATACATATGTTTATGCAGTTAAGGCAGAATTTGTTTAATTTTAGGACAGCTGCCTTAGCCACAGCCACCAGTATGGTAGCTGGCATGGAGGCTGTGGTGCAGCCACAAGAGCCTTCACTGGCTGAGGAAAGCTCTCCACTTGCAGTGGAATCTGCAGAAGAGGGCACTGCAGTACCAGCTAGTGAGGTTGTTGTGATTCACCACATGCAACCTCTACCCGCCCAACCACTGCCACCTTCACCGATGCCAGCTGCTATTCCTCCTGTCTGTCCAGAAAGTATGGCTCTGTTCAGCCGGATGGTGGCAGGGTACGAGCGTGCCTTGGAGGTCTATATCAAGGCAACAGAGGCATACATCCTAGCGCTCAACCAGAAGTAGGAGGTAAATAATTAGTATGATGAGTATGCATTTGAATGTATTGAGTACATTTTGACACATAAGCTGCTTGTTTATCTAAATAAAAATAACAGCAAAACACATTATAACAGTTCAGTGTTTATATGAGTAACTTCGCACACAACACGTACAGTAATATATAATTACAAATCACAAAACTGCACATTTTTCAGCATCACATAACACACAGATGCATCACTACACCATTTCACTCTCTTTCCAATACATCTTTGTCCTGTAAACACTTGTCTGTTTTCCAGTGTCATGCTTGCGGTAATTGGAACACTTCATTCACAGGCTCATTTATTTGCTTTCTGTTTCAGCTGGTCACCCAACAAGAGGAGGATGGCATGTGTGCTCCTGCTGGATGGGACAGCCAACACTGCAGCCTTCCTGTGGGGTGTGGGTATGCATATGAGCACTAGAATATAGTGTAGTACTGATTGTTGTGTTTTGTGTTTCCTTTTTGAGGTAATCTTGCTCACACGCTTCACCTGGAGTCGAGTTATGGCTCACCATCAGGTTAGGGGTGAGTGGAAGATGAAATCTACAACATATGCAGTGCATTAGCTGATTATTTACCGGAAGTGTAGGTTGCAGAACTGCTCTCTGTACTGGGTCCCATTCGCCGCACCAGCTTGTAGTTGTACTATAGGAAAGCAAATAAGCATTTATGAAAAACTATCAAAGTAGTGCCCTATTATATGTAATAGCAATGCATGATAATCAGATAGTGTTATTGAAAATTTATATATATATATATATATATATATATATATATATATATATATATATATATATATATATATATATATATATATATATATATATATATATATAAGTTGACGATTAACGTAAAAATCCACAGTAAACCCATCTTCATATATTCGTACTTGTACAACGTATCGGATACTCTGACTGGACCCATCCTCAGGTATACGTACAGATGTGGCGAGAGGTGTTTCTTACCACATATGTACGTATACCTGAGGATGGGTCCAGTCTGACTATATATCCTAGAAGTTGTACAAGTACAAATAAATGAAGATGGTTAATTGCATACCTTCTTGGCTTTGCTGTTCTTCCTCCACCTCAGCAATAGGGTCATCCGGCAGCTGGATATTCCTCCTCTTACATATGTTGTGCAGGATGACACATGCAACAATTACTTGGCAGGTTTTCACAGGTGTGAGGCGGATTTCACCATGGAGAATGTGAAACCGCCTTTTGAGCTGGCCGATTCTGCGTTCCACAACGGATCTTGTCCTCTTATGTGCCCTGAAAGAGGAGTATGTTGTTAAGAAAGGGATGGGACATTTATTACAGATGTACAATTGCAGGCATTACCTCATCTTCTGACAGATAATATAATGTGGCAGCATTGTTCCTTGCATATGGCAAGCCCCATGATCACAATTATTTCTTCCTGTGAATCATTTGCCAATCAAATTGACTGGTCTCGTGAGTCCACTCATGTCACTAATGTAACCGCGGCTGTGAATGCCCATCATGTGGTGAGTATGAGACCCATTACATATTGGCCAATATATCACTACCAGAAAAATTGTCGGAATGCTAATTGATACCTACTCAATACATTACTGTCAAAGGCACAAGTGCACCAAATATATAAATGTGTGTGTGGCGCTTGAAGGAGATCCGTGCAACATTGGTTGGGTTTTTCTGGCGACCTCGGGGATACAAGGTGTAGCAGCAAACGTTGACAGCGTCATACTCGCTGAGTAGATCGAGCAGATCAGTGTGGCAGTCTGACCAGACCTTGTCGTCAATAGGGCAGTTTTGTTGGGAGATGGAGACAGTGCCAGTGCATGTGTTGAGACGGTCATCAGGGGTCGCACAGAACGGATCACCGGATGGGGCCAACAAGTTGGCCATGGCCTGAGACTGAGCCTCAGTCTCCACACGTACCAGGCGTGAACGATCAGGTCGGGTCTGGAAGTGGACCTTGCCCACTTGTTCTTGTAAGCAGCGTTGAAAGTGGAGGGTATTCTCAGAGAAGGGAGCGGGGGGGGGAATAGTAAAGAAGCGATCCCAGCGGGCAGGGGCAAAGAAGAGGTCATAGGCAGAGAGGCGAGACGCGCCACAAGAGGAGCCTGTCAGGGGTTGTGCCGTAGTCTTCTTAGAGGAAGAGGGGACATAAGGAGCTAAGGTAGTAATAGAGGAAGATGTAGATGTGACGGGGAGGGAGGTTAGAGGGGTGGTAGGAGTGGAAGAGAGAGTCGGGACAGCGGAAGGCACAGGGGAGGGAAGAGAGGTAGAAGAAGGGGCGTTGGAAATAGGGACAGTAGAAGGAGGAGCAGGGGGCAGGTGAGATGAGGAGACTACAGGGGTGCGAATAGAGGCTGTATTAGTGGTAGAGAAGGATGAGGAGCAATGAGGACCGAACCCTGGGGGGGGGATAGCAGGAGAGAGAGAAGATGTGGGAGGTGGGGCATAGGATGGAGAAGCTGTGGAGGGGTCAGGGGCACAAGGGAGAGTAGTGGGAGTAGAGGGTGATTTAGTAGTAGGGGTCTGAGGAATGGGCAGAGAAGTCGAGACCAGGTCCATTGGGCAGGCAGAGGTGTCAGGGGGGGACGACCAGCAACAGAGGCCTCGAGGACTGGTTGGATACCACTCGAGGGGGGCATAGTGAATTTTGATTATCCATATACTAATATGAATTAATAAGAATGGTATCGGGGGTCACGGGTAAACCGCCTACCGGATCGGCAAAATGGGCCGAGCGCTGCCGCCGGGGACAGGGTACCTCGTCCCCCACAGGACTACCCAGTTTAAAAGGCAGCCCTTGTGGCACCGAAAGTTTGCCCCGCAGCGGCGAGCAGAGACTCCGGCCTCGATGCCTACCGGCCCAGGCACCCTCCAGCCAACACAGGACGGCCCACGACGGGCGATCCCCTTGACGGGCGGCACCGGTGACACACACCAGCCTACGTTCGGGATCATCTTGTCGGTCCTGACGGACACACAAGACCCCCACCACGTTAAGGTAGATCCCATGGGGGAGTTCAAAGAGGGTTTTGAGTCCACTTTCTCGCCAAATACGGGCATCATGAGTGGACCCAGGCCAATTTGCAACAACATCCATTATCCCGTAGGAAGCATCAAACACTAACTGAGTGTTGATGCTGTGAAAAAATTTTCTATTAACATATGTGTGTTCCTGGTCCCGTGGAGCCACTATCCTGATGTGGGTGCAATCAATGACACCCACAACGCCAGGGAAACCTGCAATTTGTTGAAATTCCTCTTGCTTACGGCGGATTTCAGGTAGGGTGAGAGGGAACTTCACAAAGCCCGTCTAACCTGGGGCATCACATACACTACCTGGTGACCTCATGCCTTAAAAGACTAAACTTAATGAAGTCCCTTGCAGGGGTCAAGTGGGGTGCGGACAGGCATACCCTCCTCCGTTTCTATTGTGCCTATATCCGGAGTCGCTTAGACTACGGATGTGAGGTTTATGGGGTGGCCTCACCTTCACTTCTCCATAAATTGGATGTCATTCAAAACACAGCCATGCGTATAGCCCTGGGAGCTTTCAGGTCCTCCCCAGTCACAGCCCTTCAGGCAGAATCCTCCCTATCCTCACTGTCACACCGACGCTCCACCCTCCTTGTCCGCACCTACACCAAACTTGCATCCTCCCCCAGCTGCCACGCCCTCCACTCCCTCCTCCTCCGACAGAGTAGGGCACCACTTCTTGGCCCCTTACCATATCAAGCCCACACACCATTTGTAGAAAGAGCCCTCTCCTTCTTTGCCTCCCTCCGGGTGACCCCCCCTCCTTTCTCACTCTCGAAAAGACTTCCCCTTTGGGTCCTTGGTTTCCCCTCTCCTCCTTAATATCCTTGACACTGCACACAGACACACAATGGTCAAAGGCACACTGTCCGGTGCAGGGCAGGATAATTTTCAACAACATCCTGCACACTCACTACCATAACTCCCTCCACATATACACTGACAGCTTCCGCCTCCCAACACCTCCCTCTGTTGGAGCTGCTATGCATGTCCCAGTACGTTCCACTACCACTGCCTGGAGGCTTCCGGCCTCTGCCTCCATTCTGACGGCAGAACTCTTTGCCATCAGAGAGGGCCTCAGGTTTGCCACCACACTCACCTCCCCTTGCTCAGTCACTCTCTTCTCAGACTCCCTCTCAGCCCTCCAACCCATCCGGCACCACCGCCCCAAAACACACCACTCTCTCTGCTTCACCATTCACCACTTTCTTCTCCAACTATCCTCTTCTGGCTTCTCCATCCACCTTCAGTGGGTCCCCTCACACGTCGGCGTCATGGGCAACACAGTGGCCGATAGAGCGGCAGCGGAGGCACACTCCCACTCCTTCCCCACACACCTCCCTCACTGACTAACCTCCACACAGCCTGCAGACTACACTGGGACACAGACCTGACTAACACCCTACAGCACACCTCACTTGGACGCATTAGACAAGACACACGACACCACTGGTGGATCTACTCCCCCAGCCGTGCCCTTGACACTGCCGTCACCAGATTCAGAATTGGACACAGCCGCCTAAACTCCCACCTACACAAGCTAGGCATAACTGATGACCCCCACTTCCCTTGGTGCCCTACACAACCAGACACCCCAGAACACCTACTTCACTGTCCTCGTCACCACTCCCATCGCATGGCACTCCATCACACACTGTCGTCTCTCCACCTCCGCAGACCAACAATAACAGGCATCTTAGGTGGCTCTTAAGACCCTGGCCTGGCCTTCAAAGTACTCAAACACACCAGGACCTTCCTCCAAAGGACAGGTCAACTCAACAGGATCTGATCCACTCATTCATCTGCAACCTGCACTTTTGGGGTACTAGAGGCTGTGGCACCACAGCCTGCACGGCCCCATCAAATTCCCAAGAAGAAGAACTTCACAAAGTCACACAATAACTCTGGCTGGGTGAGTGCTTGCAATGTGTCAGTAATAGCTCTGGGCTCGTATACACAAAAATTCTTAAAGTTGGACTTCAGACTGGCACTGTGGCGCTCTAAATCCCGCGTTTTCTCCCCAAAACCCGCGAAACATTCGCACCAATATCCCCCATCATAACAATACTAATTAGAAAATAAACACTGCTTTTGAGGCAATAATTTACACAATCATATGGAAAAAGAAAGAAAAAACAGAAAGCTACTTTAAATTAAATGTTGATATTGAATAAGCACAATTACCAAGCACAGCTAGACGATTAAAACCAGCAAAATAATTACATTTCATGCATATTGTACTGTTACATGAAACTACTGATAGCATACTTTTGGACATTATATAAATATGAATGATATTGTTCCAGAAATGATTGTTGGAATAACTTCCACAAAGGAAAACTTAGAAAAGAGATATTACAAATATTAAGATATCAGTAACCAAACTGGGATGTGACTATACCTACTAATTTCTATATGAACAGACTGGCATTAAGGCAATAATTAACACCACAATGTAAGGTTTTGTGTGCAATTATGGAAATCAAATATTAAGCAAATAAAGCCATAAAGCTGCCTTACATTACATGTTGATGCCAATTACTTAAACACACAT
>JAXIVD010007891.1:0-15000 GCA_036785275.1 Cancer borealis | reverse complement strand
GGACGAGGTGCAGTCCAAAGATGAAGACGTAAACAAACGCCATTATGGTGAAGATGTAAAATTTTACCGGCAATGCTTACAGGTACAGCAGCCGACGTACCTAACTTTTGGGTAATGAAATATAAAAAGCTTATATAACTGAACCTAAGCGAACCAAACCATACCTAACCTAACATAACCTAATCTAACTATGACCTAACGAGTGCCATATCCTCATATTGCTCCCTTATGAATATGACAGTTGCCTAACATTTGGGTAAAAAGCTTATATGACACAACCTAACCAAACCAAGCCGTACCTAACAACATAATCAACCTAACATAACTTGAAACATGCTTTACCAGGTAAATAATAAGGCAGCCCTCACCCCATACACCCCCAACCTAACCTAACCTAAACAGAACTCGCGTAATAACCTCCTAGACACCAGGATACAAAATCAATCAAAACACATCAAAAGCTGAATATTCCGTAAAAGTTGGCAATCTTTTTTGGAGGCACAGACATGTATTTTATCGGCTAAATTTATACACTTTCTAATATACATGTTTTTTTTTGTTTTTTTTGTGGAAATGGGACTTTTTTTTTACTAATGTCCTAAAAAAAATATTCCGAAGGAAAAGAAAATATCAAAATCATCCCAGAAAAAATATAGTTCTTGCCTCTATGGTATACTCAAATCAGGTAATATTCCTCTGGAGTCAGTGGTCTCCACAAGCATTATGACTTATCTTTTCTATATTAATTCTAGGGCAGTATAATGTGCTCTAGTTATCTATTGCCAGAAAACAATAATGGTTTATGTATGAGTAAGTATTATTACATAGATGATCAACAGCACAGGGACACACACCCTCCTCTACCCAATAATATCTTGTGACGGAGGGGACAAAGGGTCCTGCGTGATTTTTTTGTTTTAGCTGATCACAGTCGCAGTTCCTTAGGCAGCCATTCGTAGGCTTTCATTCAAGTAGGAATAGGCTGCCCTAAAGCCTGTAAAATTCATGGTAAAATTTTACATCTTCACATTAATGCACTTGGATATAAATAATACACTTTTTGTACAGATTTCGATCCATTTTGAATGATTTTGACTTTCATCCTCATCCTCATCACCCCAACAAGCCTGGGTACCTGTGGTAATGCGGGATTCTTGGGTGGGGAAGATGGAATACAGTGATTTACACTAAAAACAAGGTGCCAGAATTACTAACATAACCTCAAAATTCCCTATTCATGAACGCACAATGCACAGATGGTCACAAACAAACATACCAGCACATGCTTCTTCCTGGGGTAGAAACTACAGGGCCGCTGTGACATTCTAGTTTGCACAGTTTACCTTCACCAGCTTTCCCTAGGTACCCATATATTGACCAACCCAGTTAGGAGGATGATATTGATATTGTAATTTTTACGTGAAAATTTTAATAATAGTTAAATTGATTTACTTTATCAGATTGAATTAACTAATTATTATATTTAATCTCCTTTCTCTTTCAGATGGAATTCAGATGATGACTTGTCAGATTCCAGTACTTTAGTGGTGGCAATGTGTTGAAAACTATTGAGAATCAGTAAGTTAAAACTAAATTTGGTTTGGAAAATTTAAAAGGTTTAGAAAGTACCTTACAATCAAGTTAATGAAAGGAATAAGGGCAAAGAAAGGATACCTTTATTTGTTTATTGAAATTTGATATACAGTATGAAAGTTAAGCTTGATGAATATGCTTACTGAAAAACGGGAGGAACCACTAACTAACTGTGAAGTTCAAGAAATTGTTACAAGAATGGAACAACGGGACTAAAATTCGTACATGACACTCACATACACTATAATGTAATCCTTAATGCTTTTTTTCTCATTTGCAAAAAGACATGGTATATAATCTCTCATTGATCTGCAAAACTTGATGTTTTGACTTAGTTTTAAATAAGAAAGACTCATTGTTATATTTTCTCTTTCCATTACTCATGTCAAATACTTCTATGTAAAATTACCTTGGATGTCATGATACTTTGTAATGAATCACAAACACCATAGGAGCCGAATTCATAGTTTGAGAGACTTATTACATTATTCTACATGCTTCAAATTGTCTGAAACTACTTCATAATTGCTCTGAACTAGCCAACCAGACAAAACAAAGGGCCCAGGGGTGATTGTAAACTCATTGGCTTTTGTCATTCTGGCTGAAGAGGAGAACTGTCTATGCCAGGAGTGCAGCGATGGCTCTCAGTGCTGAGTATCAATGGTGAGTACTGCATTGTGTATGTCTTACCAGGAGGAGAGTAGATTGATGACATGAATTAGTTGTGACTTAGTAATGGTAGTGACTTGTAAGCCTATTGCCTGCTGTTTGTGCAATGGAGGGAACCCCATGTGTTGTCTCTATTATTGCAATTAAAGTTACTTTTGATTGTTGAAATTAACTGAAATGAATAATGTATATTATATATTTATTAGATTTATAAAGTGTGAGGGGCAAGACGAGAGGCCACTTTCTTTTGGCTCAAGGTCCCAGGAACGGTAAATGCACTATCACTTGGTGAGGAAAAACAGGAAGCACTTTCAGAAGTACCTATACTTAAGATAAAAACACAGAGCAATTAATGCAAATACACCAAGATGAAGAAACGTGAATGCACAAACTTGGAATACCAAACAATTGAGACTGAAGAGCACTACCTCGTGCAATCAGTACTAAAATATACCAAAGTCTTACATCCCCTTTTTAACTGACAGTCTTCCTTGGTGGCAAGCTTACAAAAAATGGAAAAACAAAAACAATCTTCATGAGTGTACAGGTGATGAGGAGCTGATTAGCATGGGGGTATCGTAAGGGAGAGCAAATTCAGGGCCTAAGTTAAGTTGCACTTTAACAATGAGATACACATCAACTACTAGACAGGCAGGCAGGGGTGTGGTTGTGGTCAGGCCCAGTTGTGTTCTGGCCAATAACTTACGAGCCCAAGTCACCTCGGACAGGCAAATGGTGGATGAGGGATAGGCAGTGGTGTCCTGATGAGCTGTGATGATTTGTTAAAGCTGCCAGTGATGGTCAGATTCACTGGTGTTTATTAAACTCGCTGGCACTCATCAAACTTGTCAACGACAATGCCAGGAGTGGGAGAGCAGAGGTGAATTGGCCTTACACCATCCCCAAAGCAAGAATCTACTGGAAGAAAATTTACAACAATTAGAAACAGTTACAACACAAATAAGGAAAAACAAGAAACCAAAAAAATAAACAATAAGAAACTAACAATAGATTCGGGGAGGCGGTGGCCTAGTGGTTAGCGTGCGGGTAGATGAACTCAGAGTCTTGAGTTTGAGTCTTAGCATGGGCTGGCCACTTTTCTTTGAAAAACTGCTGAGTGGCCAAAGTTCACCCACATGCTGCAATGTGAAATGCAATGAGGAGCTTTCGCGGCAGCACGAGTCTCTCAACAAGAAACGAGGCATCACTTAAAAATCTAGCCTGCGCTACTAACGGACAGAGGCTGATCATTCAGCCCTCCATCAAGCCTACCGGCTCTATAGGATCCAAAAAGAACAAAAAACAAGAGGATTATCTTAGAGGTCAATGCCCAAGTTGTCATTTCCAGCCATGTGGATGATGCAGAATTTATAGGTCTGCAGGGTTAAGGCCCAAAGGAACAGTGTCGTTTTTCTCTTTAAAGGTGGCCAAACTCCTTAGAGGTTTTTTGGTCAACCTCTAAGACAAACCTTGGAAGTAGAAATCAAAACTGAAGACAGCATAAATAAAGAAACAAAGAATAAGAATAATAAGAATGATAATGATGATAATAATAATAATAATAATAACAACATAGGGCAATAAAAATTTTTGTGAAGAAAAAATTCACTTAAAATAGCACATGCCCCCAAAAATGCTCACTTACCATTTGGAAGGCCCTCCATACCACCAGTGGTATGCGTACTACACGTTGGAAACCTGTGAAGTAAAGGATGTGTGGATTAGATCTTTTCACTTTGGATGGCAGTTGAAAAAATGCTAGCAAAAGGGAAGAAGGCTTATGCTGTATCCATGGACCTTGAGAAAGCTTATGATAGAAACAATTGGATGGTATTGTTGGATGTATTGAAGGAGTATGGTGTGGATGGTAGCTTCCTGAATGAGAAGAAAGCTTTTTTATGAGAATGCTATGGCATGTATCAAGGTAAATGGAGAACTGAGTAAAAGCTCTGAAAAACATGGGATGTGAAGCACGGATGTGTCATTGAAAATGTTTATGTTGCGCCTTGTGACTACTTTATCAGAATAATATAATTCCATGTAACTTTGCACCTCATCCCATTTTGCATAAATTTCGCAGATCAAAGAACTAGGAATATCCTTCTTTCCTCCTCCTCTGAAGACATTTCCTTTACAATCGACCTTTGCTGCTGCTCCTGAAGTTATTCCAGATCTTCTGTGCTGAGCTTATTTCTTTTGTGGTCCTCTAATAAATCGTTTATATTTTCTTTGTTAAGTTCCAAGCCCATGTTTTTACCTAGAGACAAAATATCATCGACAACAGCAAAATCTACTGTGTCAAAGCCCTCAAAGTTTTTGCCTGCAACACAATCAGGCCATAATTTACTCTGACGAATTCATGATCCTGTAAGTCACTTGCTGCCAGGCTTTGTCAATGAGAGTTAAGCAATTGAGGATATTTCCAGAAGTTTCTGAGTGTTAATCCTGTGTCAGAGATTACCTCAAAACGCCTTTGAAAAAGTCTTTTGGTGTAGAGCTTAAAGTTTTAAGTGACCTGCTGATCCATGGGCTGGATTAGAGGAGTCTTGTTTGGAGGCAGGAACTTCTCTGTGATAAAATTCAAATCCTCCACCAACTTCCTTGCCAAGCCTGGAGGATGAGCAGGTGCATTATCCATCACAAGAAAGCACTTCAGTGGCAAATTGTTTTCTTGCAAGTATTTCTTCACACTTGGAGCAAAGACTTCTTCGATCCATTCAATAAAAATATTGTTTAGTTCCCCAAGCCTTACAATTAGCTATCCACAAAATGGGCAATTTAATTTTTATTAACTTGTTTTCTTAAACATCCACGGATTCTCCGAGTGATACACAAGTAATGGCTTGATCTTGAACTCCCCACTTATGTTTCCAGATAGCAAAAGAGTCCGTCTGTCCTTTATTGGCTTGTGTCCTGGTAATGCTTTCTCCTCTTGAGTGATATATGTCCTTAGTATTTTATTCCAGAATTGATCAGTTTCGTCACAGTTAAACACTTGCTGGGAAAGAAATCCCTCAGCCTTTCTGTAGTCACTAAATTCTTGCACAAATTCCTCTGCAGCTTCTTGGTTTACACTCACAACTTTCCCTTGTTTTCTTATATTGCTCAAACCACCTCCTACTAGCTTTGAAAACATCAGTATCAGCATTTGTACCAGGATATTTTTTTTACCAGGTCATCATGCAATCACTTTTCTATTTCACAAATGATACCCTCAGAAACACTGTCACCAGCTAACAATTAACAGACTTAAGTCATCGGGTGTCACAGAGAGAAGTTGTGGAGCTCAAAGAGCTAAGGGGAGAAGCGCTTCATCTTTCTGTCCCTAGTCTCAACTGCACTAACTTGAGTGGAGCTTCAAGCGTCACAGGAGAGATGTTGTAAATGAAGGCAATGGGGATAGTGTCTATGTAGAGTGGAGCTAAGGGCAAGGCATCATGTCCTGGGTGACTTGCAGCATTGTCCACTTGAGAAGAGATAACTTTGTTGTTAGGCTAGAGCTGTAAAGAATTAAGGTTCATAGGGTATCTTAACTCATAGAATGTTTCCAACTGAGATGCTAGTGAATTAGATTGAAGTTTACATCACATCAGTCCAACCCTTGTAGTAAGGATAACAGAGGTAGCAGTAGAAGATAGGGAAGGTATCTACACACCCTAAGCTTTCCGCTAAATCGGTTTTCGTTAAATCGAGCTTGTACTGTATATAATCAGCAGATTCACTGGCAAGCAGACTTCCTAGTCACTGTATTTATGTGGTAAAGAGGTTAGAGAAGTATGAAAAAGTCATTTTGAATGCTTAATGAAGGAGAAAACAGAAAGAAAAGCAATAGTGTCAAGCATGGATGTGAAAGAGAGTGGAAAGCATGTGTGTGTGTACTCGACCACCCACTCAAAATGAAACTGTCTTCCCCATCCTGTAACAGAGGGAGCTTAGGTCGACTCACTGAGTCACTAATCAAGGCTGAAGATGGCTTCTCTTGAACAGTGATACGAGCCAACTCAATCTGCTTGTCTATTTCAATTTTGGCAGGCTGCAGGTTGCTTTCTTCCTCCTGGGCTGCAATTTTGTCGAGAACACTAGTTTTCAGTTACTTTAAAATCTTTGCTTACATCCGGATGTGTTTTTGCCCACCTAAATGTTTGAATACGTATGCTAGTTTGGGTAACTGTATAGCCATTTTGACGGTTTTCATTGATCCAACCTCTAAGTAATTTTCTTGTTCAGGCCAGTGACAGATGTCTGTTCTTGCTGCACATTTCTTCTGAGGCTTCATTTTTCTTCCAATCATGCATCAGCTTTTCATTTATCCCATACTTCCTTGCAGTAATACTGTTGTTTGGAGATTGCAAACGCAACAACTTTCAACTTGAAACTAGCGTCATATTTAATTCTTTTTGCTGGTGGAGCCATGGGGGTAAACTATTCCCCGCTGAACAGCTTCACCTGGAGAAAAAGTTTTATGGTAGTTCTACCCAGTGTTGTTTGTCAGGTTGGCATATGGATTACATGTCGGTATTGAATGTAGGCTGCCAAGAGCAAGCCTCTGACTTAGTAAGCCTTGTTGGCTTGTTTAATGTATAAGGTTTCATTAATGTAAATGTCGGCAGTGTAACAGACCCATAGTTATTTGGTGGCATCACGGGCTGGTGTTTTATATATATATATATATATATATATATATATATATATATATATATATATATATATATATATATATATATATATATATATATATATATACATACATGCAATGGTGAGAACGTGTGGAAGACATGTGCTGAGAGGGGGCTGTTCTCAGCAAACTTTTTTTTCTCTCTCTCTCTCTCTCTCTCTCTCTCTCTCTCTCTCTCTCTCTCTCTCTCCTCTCTCCTCTCTCCTCTCTCCTCTCTCCTCTCTCTCTCTCTCTCTCTCTCTCTCTCTCTCTCTCTCTCTCTCTCTCCCCTCCCCCCTGCCAATCAACCATCTACTTTTTATCTTTATCTTTGCTAACACAACACAGTGGTCCGACCCTTCATACGTCCCTCTCACTGCCTTAAGCACCCAACACATCCTTTCTTAATTTCTCATCCGCTGCTATGTAATAAATCATAGTCTTTTGCTCGCCCCTCTCACCTTTCCTCCTCCACTTGTACCTGTGGATAATTTTATGCCGAAAAAAGTGTTTGTTGTTAAGAGCAGTTAAATTTCTGCACACGTGTTCACCATTTCCATTCACTTCCCCACCCCACTTCCCTACCCCACACCTGCTACCTAACTATTTTCAATTCTTAGATTTATATCTCAATTTATACTATCCATCTCCCACTTCCAATCTCCATCAGGCACTCGTTCACATCATTACAGAACTTCATCTCCTCTCTCCCCTTTCCACTTCTTACATTTACGGGTGCATAGACACACACCAATGCATATTTCACTACTCCTGTACCTTCCCAACTACCTAAGCTATCCTAGTCCCCTTGCATCCATGTGCTTCTATGCCTTCCCATAGCCTAGGAGACATTAGGAATGCACACCCTTCCTTTCACCTTCCCTTGCTTCTTCATCTAATCCACACCACACCAGTACTTCTTCCATCCCCTCCTATAGCTACTTCATGTTCGTTCCCCATCGCACAGTCCATTACTCCACATCCCTATGTATGGGTTTATTGTATCCTAATAAGGTCAAACTTTCTGCTCCCTAAACTTTGAACTAATTATCTCCTTGTCCCTAAAGCAACAAAGCCATTCACATTAGCTGAGCAAACTCTCAGATTTGCTCCTTCTCTCCAAGGGCAAGGTAGAGTTCTTTCTCTGTCCAAAGCCATCTTGTCCTCCCATTTTGGGGCTTGAGACTTTGATTATTACAATTTATAATTTCATTAACCATGAGGTTCATGTAATGGGTGTGAATCTCGTTAAAGTCCAGGAGAATGAAACATGAAAAATAACTTTACATACAATTTAATGTGGTTTGGTACAATCTTTAAAAAAATTAATTTGGCAGAAGAATGCTTTACTATGTCACTTATTTAATTATCCTGGTTTTATAGTACATAAATTAACGAACATTGACACCAAACCCAACTTTCTAGTTCAATTAATTGAGGAGATATTGCATTCGGAAAGCTGTAATTTTTCTTCTATATATATAATTTATAATTTCCACTCAAGTTACATAATTATCAAACAAAGTTAGAAATTATGGCACATAAGATGAACAATGATGTTTTGAGGTTTTGGTGTCTTCAGAAGTCTTGAACTTGACTTGGGTCACCCAGTGTACACTGTCGGTGTAGCCATTAGATCGGCTGGAACAGGCAAGAAAAAGGAGCAAATAACTTGAAGTTTTCACTCCTTCCAACCTCTGTTAACATCACACTTATATTGGCCCCCCATAACTCTCTCATTCGTGTATCTCATCTTGGATGGTCCTTTTATCTCGGTAATGTTTCTTTCGGCTCTCTAAATATTCCTATATCACAAGTAGAACTTACTTGATTCTTTTCGGGATTTGCCAGACAAAACATTAGTCTCTATGGAAACTGGAGAAAATTTTTTCCAAAGTAAGCATGTAACAGGAGAGACTTATTAAATTTGTTAATGGTGAGAGCTTAGATGACAGTATTCAGGAGCATTTCGGAGTAACTGGCTGCTGCTATTGTTGAAATTCAGGGAATGTTCATAGAAAGTGATAATTATTATTATTATTGGTATTGGTATTATTATTATTATTATTATTATTATTATTGTTATTGTTATTATTATTATTATTATTATTATTAGTAGTAGTAGTAGTAGTAGTACTAGTAGTAGGAGTAGTAGTATTGATTATGATAAGTTATTATTATTATTATAATGATTATTATTTTTATTGTTGATATTAATAGTATTAGTATTATTATAATATTTTTTTCTTTTTTTCCCTCGTACATAATTCAGCTTATGGATTATAAACTGATGTAGAATGTATTAACGGATAATTGCATTATTTTAAATCATTATTACTAATCGGCACTATTGGAGACAACATTCGTCGCACACCTGTTCCTCCCAATCTCCCGGCGTGACTCCCGTAGTCATCACCGAACTCAGTCTCTCTCTTCAATTTTTTTGTAATAGTTATCATCGCCTCTCACTTTAGCACCACAACCACCGTCATCCCGAGCATGTCATCATGCAAACACTTTCACCGGTAGCACCTCCCTCCCGCTGCAGACTGGAGGAACCTTTCCCCCAGTCAGTGTAAGTGAAGACCAACTCTCTCCTTCAGTTGGCGTGCCCCAGTCTTTGTGTTCGCGCGTTCACCGTATATGTGTCTTGTATGTTTTGAAGAATGTTATTGTTTGTGTGTTCTGTGATTGCATCTTGGAAAGAAAAAAAGGTGAATCATTAACATTATGCAGACATGTAGTGTTCCTCGAAGTGCCTCGTCGTGGCTACGGCTGTTTAAACCTCTGTGTAATGGTAGTGTTTGTGTTACCATCGATGCAGCCCTTTATGCCTGTCACACGGCGCGGATTTAAGATGGAAAACCCAATATATTGTTCTAAATTAGTGTGCAATACATATTGAAGTAGTGGCAGTGTTCAAGAAAATATTGAAACTTTTTTCAAGTGTTATTGACGATTTTGTGCATATTACCTGCAACGGTATGGATTGGGAGTCACTGTTGTCTTTGTTTTCTGCGTTTTGTGTAGTTCATTATAGTCATGACACTAAAGGCATTCTTCAAACGTTATGTAGTCTGTTTGTGTGTTTTTTCGCTTCACTAATGGGATGAAAAGTAATAATCAACTATCATACATTAATTAATAATTGTACTTCTATTAAACAATTACATGATAACAGACGGTCATCTGTACATTCCTATTAATATTTGAACAATACGTATTGTATAGAGGAATATTTTGATCCGATAGAATATTAGTTTCATGTATCCAACATAAAAATGTTTGGCTTGTACGTGACGCTTAAATTAATAATACTAAGGTCATCTTAGCTGCTTGAATAGTGAACACTGAAATGGAGTGTTTCGAAGTGTTTAGTGATGTAAGTAATGGTGCTGCAGTCCATCCGTGTACCTAGTCATTCTGAGAGTTCCAGCGGTTAAGAGAGAGTTTTGAAGAGAAAGTGAACTACTTAAGGATGAAAGCCCCGATATTATGACATTCTGTTACCCTGGCAATGCTACTAAATCCATAGCATGCTTATATTACTGTTTGCAAATGTTGCCCAGCTTAGAACATCAGTTAGACCTAGTATGTTTCTAGGCTAAGAAACTAAAGTTAAGACTCGAAGTTGTTTACATCAAGTGAAAGCCATACGCCGCGGTGTTGCCACAGGCTAGGTTGTCACTAGCGCCCCTCTGGACTGGTTTCACTTCCACTGACTGCCTCTGTCACGGTTTTTCGGCGTGACTCTCCTTCAAACTGCTACTCACTACACATTTAAACTAATTCAATTTTATTTGTTTTCACTCACTTCCAGCCCATCCCTTCTTCCTTCACTCAACCACATAATGAATTAATGTGATAAAGGAAAAATGGGGACGTTTTTCTTCTTGATTGACGAAGCGTGAAAACATGTAGTTATTGTATGTATAGTGGCAATGCATCGTGTGGGAACGGGGTCGATGTTGTGCAGGTTAAAGGAACCTAAAGATTAGTATCTGAGAGCAGCGAAACTTAATGGACACGTTGGGTATTCCCCGACCACAAAAACAACTTTCCCTCTTTCTCATCTAGGATTTTTTTTTCTAGTACATGGGAATATGAAATATGGAAAAGATGTATGTGTGTGTGTGTGTGTGTGTGTGTGAGAGAGAGAGAGAGAGAGAGAGAGAGAGAGAGAGAGAGAGAGAGAGAGAGAGAGAGAGAGAGAGAGAGAGAGAGAGAGAGAGAGAGAGAGAGAGAGAGACAGACAGACAGACAGACGGAATGGTATCATTCATTGTAGGGCTGTAGGCGTGGATGTGTACAGGCCTCATCCCACTAGTGCACTCCCTAGACACACAAATCTGTCTTGAAGCCTTGAGAGCACTTTAGTTCACCTTGCAGCACTCTTGGTCAAGGAGTGTGCGACGGGCCAGTGTGGGTGGCAGCTTGAGCCACCACTGTACTGCCAGAATTTCCTGAACTGTGTGTGATTGATGAACAGTTATTGTTATCTTGTATTCAATTATTTGTAATTCTGTGTAATGAAAAATGTATTATACGCTTCTTTGTGACTTGCGCTTGCATTATATTAGTATATTATACAAATGTGTGTGTGTGTGTGTGTGTGTGTGTGTGTGTGTGTGTGTGTGTGTGTGTGTGTGTGTGTGTGTGTGTTTCATAAGCCGCCATACCTCACCAGTAGCCGTTTTGTTGTGCCTAGCTGTTAAATTTCTGTTAAATGATGATAATGTGATTAACATTAATTTGAACATTTACTTTTTGCCGTTTTTTATTTGATATCTTTCCTATCATTATAGTTTCGGTCCTAAAGTATAGTTATGTTTTATATATTAATTAAGTAAAATTTTCTCAGGATAAGTTCATGTTAAAGTTAAAGAAAGTATTGTCAAACATCATTTGATTCATCACCGTGGAAGACTTCATTACACTGAGACGTACGTATACATTCCATCTTTACATTTTCATCAGTTCATAGAAGTTCATATCTAAGCCCCAGCTATTGTTAGAGTCGTTAATAACCCCTAGGTTCGTCAACTCAGCCGTACTAATGGTATTCGCATAAAATGAATTTACCCTACGTTACATGATCTTGGAACAACATGCTACGGAAGGAAGCTGGGAGGCAAAACAAGGGAGAGAATGCGGGTGTGGAAGCGATGCAGCGATGTAATATTAAGTTAGTACTTTGACATATACCAGTAGATTAGTCTGGTCCAGTCTCCTTAGATGCCTGTTCCTTGGAACTCTCTTGTAGGGGTGACTAAGACATTGATCACGACCCTTTGTCTTCTAATGCTCAAACAATTTTCGATATCATTCTGCACGTATTTGTGATCCCAAGTTGCTTGATTTTGAACCAAGTTGTTACCAGGAACTTTATCAAAGGCCTTTTGAAATTCAAGATGCCTAATGATCAGAGAGAGAGAGAGAGAGAGAGAGAGAGAGAGAGAGAGAGAGAGAGAGAGAGAGAGAGAGAGAGAGAGAGAGAGAGAGACTTCATAACGTGATCCCAGCTCTGTACACAATCTGATTCCAGTTCTGTACACACATGGATCTCTGCATGGCATGTACGAGTGCGATTGCTGTTATCGTTGCCAAGTATCTAGTGCAGGGTTATTGAGGAAGCGGTGATGGTGGGTGGGGTAAACAGGAGGGAAGTAGAGCAAGGACGCTCGCAAGGTGTGTGGTGCGATCAAGGTTCCTTACCACTCTACCCCTCCTCATATCACACCTCGTCACATCCTTCGAATTATCTTGTTTCATCACCACTTTCTGATTTTTTTTTATCAATCGCTGCACATCTTACTTTCGTGTGTGTGTGTGTGTGTGTGTGTGTGTGTGTGTGTGTGTGTGTGTGTGTGTGTGTGTGTGTGTGTGTGTGTGTGTGTGTGTGTTTAACTCACCATGTTTTGGAGTATTCCGTACTGGAAAGAGCTCAAAGCTCATTGAGACGGATATATGGGTAGGACCTCACACACCTCCATCCCCTTGCTGAAGAGAGACAGTTAACCGCTCCCTGTCAGTGAAAAATCCTTACCGACCTGAGCAGGGTTAGAACCCGCCTTGCCTTGCTGGGTGACAAGAGTCATGTGTGTGTGTGTGTGTGTGTGTGTGTGTGTGTGTGTGTGTGTGTGTGTGTGTGATGATGGCCTGACCACCTGAGGACCCATACTTATAAAGAATTATTATTTGATTCGAAGACTGCGTCTTAAAAGATCTCACGGTTCTTGCCTAGTGAGTGGATCTTAAGGCTTCGGCCGAAACTGCGTATCTGATGGTCAGGAACATGTCGAAATAGAGCTACGTATAGCAGGCATTGGATTTGGATAACGAAATTTAACCATTAAAAGTATGAAAAAGTGTGAAAATAACGATGAAAAATAACTTGAGTATTTTTTTTATAGTGACTGGTTAAAACTAAAATTCATAAATACAAATATGAGGATAGATGGAAAATAGTGAAAATGTTGAAGTTAATGTATAGCTCAGTCTTCAATACGACATCGGTTGGTGATAACATTAACACTAATGACATTACTGCACATGATGCAACTAGCAGTGCCTCAGTAATAGAAAGACAGATGCTGCCACCGAACCTTGTAATAACATCATTGTCAGTGTTAGTAATGGTTATGAAAATCGTTGTGTTGGCTACAAAACTGTGGCTCATGATAATGTAATAAGCTTAAGTCATACACTGCCAAATCTTGAAATAAATACCAAAGACGCACTAAACACAAATAACAATATGAAAACAAATAAAAACCCTGAGCTAGACAATATATATCTTAAAATTATTTAAGAAATGCGACAGAAATATGCCCGGAATTTACAGGCCCATAACCTTGACATCCATAATTGCCAAATGCTCGAAAGCAGGAAAGCAGGAAATCACAGCATATATTAAAGTATAAAAGATCTTCTTTATCAAATGTGTTAACATTTTTGGATTTTTTTTTTGTCCGTAATATAACCAGATCGTTAAATATTTTGTATTTTTATCTTCAAAAGGCCTTTGATATAGTTGCCATGATAAGTTAATGTTCAAAATAAATCAAAGTGGGATCACTGGTAATGTGCACAATTGGATCAAAATTTGGCTAAACAATAGAAAACAAAGTGTGGTCATCAATGACTACCTCAGATTGGGCAAGTCACAAATTCTCTCTCTCTCTCTCTCTCTCTCTCTCTCTCTCTCTCTCTCTCTCTCTCTCTCTCTCTCTCTCTCTCTCTCTCTCTCTCTCTCTCTCTCTCTCTCTCTCTCTCTCTCTCTGCAGAGATAGTGAGTATAATAATCTATCGTTCCCAGCTTTCACCGAACAGAGAGAGAGAGAGAGAGAGAGAGAGGGGGGGGGGGGTTATATGAGACTACTGAAGAAAATGTGCGAGGCCAGAGGGGAAGGAGAGAAATATGGAGGAAGAAAGCGAGTAGAATAATAAGGAAAATAAAAAGAGAGCGAAAGGGAAGCAAGTAGAGGGAGAAAGGAAAATTAAGAGAAAAATTATTTTGGTAAGAGAGCGATAAGGAAGAGGTAGTGAAGAAAGAGATCGGAAAGGAAGAAAATGGCGGAAGAGAGGGAAAGGGAAGAATATAATGAAAAAAGTGAACGTGAAAAAAATTATTTAGGAAACCCGAAAGGGAAGAAAATATAGAGGTCGAAAGGAAAGGGAAGAAAGTGTGAAAAAATAGTAGTATTCTAGAAGAAAGAGGACGTTGACTTCCTCCCTTAACACTTCCTCAGTTTGGAAACAAAGTATAAAAATGGGAAAAAATAACACATTTTTATATATTTATATATTATATTTATATTATATATATATATATATATATATATATATATATATATATATATATATAAAGTATATAAAGTATAGAAGAAAAAGGGCGTTGACTCCCTCCATAAAGCACTTCCTCAGTTAGTGTTTATATTGGCTTCCCGCATACGCCTCCACTTCCTCACTCGATTAACAGGTTCTCTAAAGGGTCCGACGACAAGCGGGATCTTTTTTGTATGTATATTTGTTGTCCCTTAGCCAGTAACCATTTTAATGTAAAAAAAAAAGTAGTACTGGAC
>JAXIVD010007890.1:0-18909 GCA_036785275.1 Cancer borealis | reverse complement strand
GGCACGAGGTCTATCCGCGGGAATTTGTTTTACGTAACTTAGATATTGACCAAGAAACAATGCTGAAACGAAAGAACAAGGAATTCTCGTTGTATAAAGGGACAAGGGGATTAGATAATTTGCTTATAAGGAAGGTAACAAAAGTGAGAAAATAAACCTTAAAATTTACTTAGATTAAATACAGAAGCTTCCATTTCACAAACTATATACCGAAGTTAATGCCTCACGTCATGAAGTATTAATAGAATTGATCAAATAAAGGTTACCATTGAGAGAGGGAATTGTCTGTTGATGGAACCCCGGGACAAGACACTCAACATAATTACAAAAGCATCTTACTAATCCAGACCACAATGACACCTATGGAGTGAATTTAGTCAACCTTGATTACTCCAACACTATATGGCTTTCCTCTTCCTTCCTAGACAACCTTCTGCTCTTTTGGCTGATGTCACCCTTTTAGCCCCCCCAAATTATCTTTACCTCCCTTCATTATTAATAGAAAGAACAGTAAATTGGGGAATATACGTAGGGATGCATCACAGCCCAGGTAGCGGCAGATCACACACACACACACACACACACACACACACACACACCACACGCACACAGCACACCACACACACACACACACACACTCACACACACACTCACACACAGACAGGACAGTAACGTGAAGTGGATGAGGTGAAAAGAGTCAGGATAAAGTGTGCCGCAGAGTGTGAGTGAAGGGAAAATTAGGGAAATTGCAGGAGTATATAATAGCGTCAAGGGGACAGGTAAGGGATAGATGACGTGACTTGTGGGGTATGATGGGATGAAAGGTTAGAAAGGTGGATTAGGTGGAGAAAGGAAAGAGAGGGGAAAAATATGGGTTGCGTGTTGATAGGGTGTGAGAGTGTGTGTGAGAGGAGAGGGGAAGAAAAATGGAATGAGAGAAGTGAAAAGGGTTAAAGAAAGGAATGGACAAGAAGGAGAGGAGGGTAGAGAGATGCAACGAAGGGAGAAAATAGCGTTAAGAAGAGGACAGGAAAGTGAAAGTAGAAGAGAAAAGAGGAGGGGGGGAGGAGAGGATCAAGGAAAGGAAAGGAGAGGAGAGGAGAGGAGAGGAGAGGAGAGGAGAGGAGAGGGAGAGGAGAGGAGAGAAGAGAGGTGAGATGAGAGAGCAAAAGGGGAAAGAAAAGAGGAAAAGAGCAACTTATAACAGGATAAAGAAGTTGAGGAGGAGGGAGGATGACAGATGAAATATAAAGAGAGAGGAAAAAGAGAGAGATAAAGAGAAGGGAGAATATGACAAAGCGGGAGAGAAAGAAAAGGGGTCAGTATGTGGTGGGCGGGGTACTTCCTGCACTGCGGCAAGAGAGAAGAGAGAGAGAGAGAGAGAGAGAGAGAGAGAGAGAGAGAGAGAGAGAGAGAGAGAGGAGAGAGAGAGAGAGAGTGAGAGAGAGAGAGTAGAGGAGAGAAGAGAGAGAGAGAGAGAGAGAGAGAGAATCATCCACAACAAGACATCGTAATCTCTTTTCCACTTTTAATCCACATCCAAGTGCTTGTGTCTTTTCCTCTCCCCCCTTTGTTACAGTATCCTCTTTATTTTCTCCCTTATCACCCTCTTTATTTTCACTTTTTTCTCTGTCTTTTCATTATCTGATTCCATTTGCTTTCTTTATTAGCCTTGTCTTCTTTACATCAGCAGGATTCACTTAGAGCTCTGCAGCAAATCACTCTTCACTCCATACATCATCCGAGTGTGTGTGTGTGTGTGTGTGTGTGTGTGTTGTGTGTGTGTGTGTGTGTGTGTGTGTGTGTGTGTGTTGTGTGTGTGTGTGTGTGTGTGTGTGGACATTAGGTTGCAGATGAAGAAGCCAAGATACCCTAAAGCTATTTAAATATTCATACACGCTAACATAAATCCTAACGCGAGACGCAGGCCTCCCGCCCGCACAGCCTCACACGCTCACCTGCATATCTTTACACACCACTCAACTGAAATCCTGCTCAAACCTGCCTTCCTCCTCCTCCTCCTCCTCTTTTGTCCTTTTCCTTTTTCCTCCTCCTCCTCCTCCTCTTCCTCTTTACACTCCTCCTCTTTCTTCTCCTTCTACTCCTTCCTCCTCCTCCTCCGTATTTCCTCCTCTCTTCCTCTTCCTTTTTCTATGTTCCTCTTTCCTCTTTGTCGTCCTGTCATTGAGTTTACATTTTTGCTCTCTTTCCTCTGTTCGTGGTATGCCTGTCTGCGTCTCTTTTTTTTTTTTGTTCTCTCTCTCTCTCTCTCTCTCTCTCTCTCTCTCTCTCTCTCTCTCTCTCTCTCTCTCTCTCATCTTCTCTCTCTCTCCTCTCTCTCTCTCTCTCTCTCTCTCTCTCTCTCTCTCTCTCTTCTCTCTCTCTCTTCTTCTCCTCTCTCCCTCTCTCGTCTCTCTCTCTCTCTCTCATCTCTCTCTCTACCTTCTTCTACTTCACCATGCTCACTTACTTCTCTCCTTCTCACTCTCTCGTTTCTGCGGTAACTTTCACCATGATCAACATTTACTTTCCTCACTTCCTCACTTTAGGCATCTCCTGGAAATTAGTTACCGCAAGTGTTCCTCCTTTCTGTGCTTCCTGCAGTTACGTATCCTTCCTTCCCTTGCTTAACTCCCTCTCCTCATCCTTCCGCATCCCTTGGCGTCCTACACAACGTCTAATACTATGCAGCTTCCTCCTTCCTTTCCTCCTTTCCTCAGTGGTCCTATAGTCTTGTCTCCTTCAATTGTCACGTATCCTCCCACCCTCTCATGACTCGGCTCCTTTCCCTTACTATTCTGACCTATTTTTCCATCTTTCCTCCTTTCCGCTTGTCTCATTTTCGTTATTCCTCGGTTCTCCACATCCTCATCTCTCCTCTTCTTCTTTTCTACTTCTTCTTGCTGGTTTTCTCTTCCTTCCTGACCCGACACTCTCACTCAGTGGCAGATAGATTTCCCTTGAGTCTCCAGCAGCGAGACAGCGGGGAACGTTTTTGGATTCCTTGTATCATGACTCCCCACCTGCAGCTCCTCCTACCTTCCTCTCCCCTTTCTCTCCCTCTGTCATCTTCCACTTTTCCTACCTCTCTTCCCTCCATCACTATCTGTGTTCGGGTGTTCTGCTCTCCTACCCTACCTTACCCTCTTATTTTATGTCATATGTACTTTATCTTTATATTAGTTTTCTTTTAATACGTTTTTACAAGTGTAATGTTATACTGTTTTGTTGCATTATTAACTAAAACTCAACACACTGTGACTTGACTTGTTGACTTCCAGAAGCATACAAACTTTCCGCAAATGGATTAACTTTCCCCACTTATTTCTTTCTTTTGGAGAGCATCATGACTAAACAAACAGCTAAAACACAACACCAAGGAAAAACAGTCACTAGAAACAAGAACACAAAAGTTGTTAGACAAACTGGTCTATCAAGCAACAGAAAAATAATAATTTATAAAGAATAGAAAAATAAACACCTTAATCAAGACACTTTATAATTTTCCAGCTCTCTTCACCGTCATTTCTCTGTCTTATCTCATTTTTATTGCCTTTACACTCTCACCTCCGTCTCTCTTTCCTTGTTTTCTCACACACACACACACACACACACACACACACACACACACACACACACACACACACACACACACACACACACACACACACACACACACACACACTCTAAATCAGAATAGACAATCTTCTTCAACGAAAACTTTACATCTGTCATTCAATTTGCAGCAAAGGCCGCTTTTTCTGATCTATTCCATAACATATGCTGATGTTTTTAGTATTTGAGCAAGGAAAACTTTTACCAGATTTTTTCTCTTTCGTTCATGTCTGTGTGTCCCTCCGTCTGTCCGTCTGATTAATCGTGCATGTGTGTGTGTGTGTGTGTGTGTGTGTGTGTGTGTGTGGGTGTGTGTGTGTGTGTGTGTGTGTGTGTGTGTGTGTGTGTGTGTGTGTGTGTGTGTGTGTGTGTGTGTGTTAGTTACATATCTATATGTGTCTGCCTGTCTGTCTGTGTGTGTCTATTTTCCTGTTTGTCTTTTTTTTAACCTCGTATCCCTTTCTGCACTTTCCACCCTCTCTCTTGGTCCCATCCAGCCACAAGACACACCCCGTATCACCCTTGATGAAAGCCGCCTCGGTGGACCAACGCTAACAAGGAGAAAATACAGATCACTGAAGGTGCGAGAAGGATATCAAAAAGGTTTTCCACTTTTTTATTTTTGGAAAACCTTTTGTACCCTGCTAATGGGATAGTCTAAAAGAGAAAGAAATACAATACGTGTGGTTTACGATAGTACTAAAAAAAGTTGAAAAAACACTTATTCTATCGATATTAATTAGGTTTTTCTTGTTTCTTGATACGACGGAAATAAGCGCTAAGACTGAAGATTATCCAAGTATGAGTGTTTGAACTAGGATGCTGAGGCAACAGGGAGACAAAAGCTATGAGATGCGAGGGATGACGTTGGTGATGGTGTGACAGCTAACTCGACGGGCTTAACTAACTGTAATCGGGCAAACTTGGCTGAGGCAAAGTATCCATCCCCTTACGTGACCCTCATAAGCTGAACCCTCAATGATATAGTCCCTCGGAGATATAAATAGATGCTTGGTAAGACAAAAAAATTCGTGTTGTTAAAATATTGCAAAAAAAACGTAAATAAATTAAAATACTCTAAGACATACATATAACTACAATCTAATCCTATTGATTTATACATGCAAAGTATATATCAATATGCATGAACGTATAATTTAATGGGCGAAACGGAATGCAAATTGTTTCCCTCTTTTTGACCAAGTCGTATGGGAGTGAGCAATGCAATGAGCTCAGTGACATCAGATAACCATTGAACAACTCTCCAAGAACAATAGGTTGCAATGGGACAATAGCGCGCATCCACACGTCACATTTGGTCCAAAGAAGAGGGAACAAGAGTCAGAGTTTTAACAGGTAGGAAATTATAAACAGAAGAGCAAGCAGACTCAAAACTCAATATTTATAACCTCACAAACAATTGACAGGTTTACCTATGTAGCTTTATTTGGGTCGTCAACAATTCAATGCAAAAAAGAAACAATGAGTGACAGATGCATATTGAGGGTGAAAAAAGACTGCTGCTGAACTGAAAAAAACAACAACAATGCAATACAAGTGTTGTTACCAGTCACTAAAACACTTTACCAATAAACACAACACACATACACACACACATAGACACCATAACACCCAATCCCAGGCCTCTATATCACCTTGGTCTATCAGTTCACACGCTAATAATATTTTTCTCCATCCATCCAAGTCTCACCCTTTCTACTTCCATTCTTATCCCCCTCTGGACTCTGACTGATAAAAGCTCATTTGTGGGTGGTGCGAGGCGGCGGGAAGGGGCGACTCAATTATCTGTTAACGAGATACCGAGCTGAAGGGGACTTTCATGAAATGAGACCTTCGGCAGAGAGGAAGAGGACGACTGTGAGGAAGGGGGACGATTAAGGAACGAAGGGTAGGAAGGCAAGGGCAGGACTAGGCAGAGGTAGAGACAGGAAACCAGATATGGTGTTGAAGCAGGGAACTGAATGAAGAAAAACTACATAGATTGAGGTAATGGTGCAGTAAGTACAAGGTAAAGGCAAACATTTAAGCAAGTGATGAGAATTTACAACACAAAACACAGGTAAGGACAATAACCAATGTGGAAGGACATTTAAAAAACATCATCGTTCATTAAGTAACACACACACACACACACACACACACACACACACACACACACACACACACACACACACACACACACACACACACACACACACACACACACAGACACACACACACACACACACACACACACACACCAAATTAATATCGTCATTGGTATAGACTAACAAAAATTCTTAGATGAAAGGTCACGCGCATACAGAGGTCATTGATACATTTTACAACCACACGTTTGTCATGTGTATTGTGATAGTGTTTCAGGGGACAAAAAATCATCACAAACAAGTGCCAAACAAATACGCCAAACAAACCACATACAAATATTCATGTAAAGAGGATGATGATGATGATGCCTGTGGAAGCTGCAGGCCGGGGTGGCACGATCAGCTCATTAATCGATCAAACTGCCAGGTGCAACGTGACTGTTAACCTCAAAACAGTCATGTAAGGCAGAACGGATTTAGGTCTTCACTGGCAAGATATCAGTGCTACACAGAGATATGTTAGCAAGATGTGAGTGTGCTGCCTTATCTTGCATAGGTTTCTGCCGGGAATTAGTGCATGCTAAAAGCTCCTGGTAAATTAATACTTTTCTAGCTTCACCCAGAAACAGTCCGACTAAACTGTATCCCAAATATTAAATGATACCTACGTGCAGATCTCAGTAGCTGACGTATAACTCAAGGCCACATCTAATTGCTTCCAGCACAGATCATCCTTAATTCTCTCTCTCTCAGTATGCAGGCAGAATTCGCATAGCTTAAAAAATTCATAGATGCTCACTTGTTTTTCTCCAAATCCAGCCACTATGTAAGTTAGGTTGGTTAGGTTAGGTTACATCTTATTGCTTCTCTGATTTTTTCTCAGATACAGTGATAGTGATGTTGTGTGTGTGTGTGTGTGTGTGTGTGTGCGTGTGCGTGTGCGTGTGTGTGTGCGTGCGTGTGTGTGTGTGTGTGTGTGTGTGTGTGTGTGTGTGTGTGTGTGTGTGTCTGTGTGTGTGTGCAGGTGGGTGTAATGGTTTCAACTTTAAGGGGATGGCAGAACGTGCATGACGCGGCCCCTTTACAATGTACTGTGTTAAATGAAGTGACATGATAACTAATTCAAAACAAATAACGCGTGATAATTCCTACTTTCCGTAACGCAATGCAAAACCATCAATACATTTTCTCATAACGTCATTTAGTTACGCGATTACAATAGAAATATTAATGAACTGTGAAATTTCGGGAACAGTAAAAAATTTTTGCAACCATCACCACCACCACAACAGGAACCATGAATGCAATTATAAATAAAATATAAAAAAAACAACAAAAAATGAGAAAATGTTTTAACTGATAGATAGAACAAAAATGAGGATAACAATAGGTGAGTAATGAGCAAGTTTCCTCCGCAAAAATATACCGTAAAGGAAGACCAAAATAGGCAATAAAATGGTGGGAGACGAGACCAATCGGGAGGACCAGAGAGTAATAACGAGGAACAAGAGCTCGAGGGAGAGATGAAGAAACAGAAGAGGTCTACAAGAAGACAGAAAAGGCCTACCAACAGAGGGCGAATGGGAGGGGAGTCTGGCGTCATAACTACTACAGGAGAGAGGGGGAAATCCGCAGGATGAGAGAGAAATCAATGAGTGTGTAGTGAGGAGGAAAGTGTTATGGTACAGCGGCTATGCGGAGATGAACGTTAGGAAAGTCTGCAAAGTGTATTTCAGTCAGTGTGACGGAAGAAGAAAAAAATGCAAAGTGGTTAAGTAAGTCAGATTAGGTGGTGAAGGAGTATAATGCAGTCAGGTGAAGGAGGGATGAATGGATAAGAATAGAGGGACAGAAGGAAGGACATAAAGAAGGACAGAAGGAAGGACATAAGCCTGGCAGCAGCATATGACAGGTAAGGAAGCCTCAAGACCAATGAAGTAATTGATATATAACTCAAGTTTACCCATCAAAAGAAATATTTATTCTAATAACATAAGAATAACAAGGCGATATTTCTTTTTTTGTAGCAATAAAACACGGTAGGTATAAGGCACGGTAGGGATGGTGGTAGTGGTGGTTATGATTAGTGGTAGTGATGGTAGTGGTGCGGTAACAACCATGTAGAAACTAAAGATACTTATCAAGTTTAACGCAGACACATATAGCAAAATAATCTTGATATTAAAAGTAAACTAAGTCTTTCCTCGCACCCTACACTTAAGTCAACACAGTGATGGTATTGATACACGACATAGCTAAAGTTGGTGCACTGTTGAGGCCTCTATTCTACCTTACTTTGACGCTAATAACACATGTACCTGAAGACGATAAAACAATTGAGTAACACAAAGGTAACGTTATACCTCAATGTTCAGTCAATGGTAAAGGTAAGCAGCCTTTACTTATTTACTTATTATACCACGTACACTCCTCTATTATCTATCAATTTACCTCTACGTTTATTCATGCCTTGAGAACAACGTAAATCCGAGCTATTTAGAATTTCCAGCTTTCGTATTTTCACGTTTCCATAAACCTTCATGCAATAGGTTAGTCATACCAATACATTACCTTTAACTAGTTGCTTATAAACTTGATACCAATGTACAAAAAGTACTAAGACAAACATTTTTTCAGGCATTATATAGACTGGTGGAAGAGGATGCTGGTGCTAAGGGTGAGAGGAGAAGGACCCACCAAGATACTCAAGAGTGCCTAAAGTTACTGCTGGTGCTGGTCGGCGAGCATTAGCAGTGATGTGTCCCAGCGGAGCTACAATGAAGGATGTTAGGTGGTGGGCTTGGACGAATGGAGAACAATAAGAGAGTGCGTGGGGACATACGTGTGTGCCGTGTGTGTGTGTGTGTGTGTGTGTGTGTGTGTGTGTGTGTGTGTGTGTGTGTGTGTGTGTGTGTGTGTGTGTGTGTGTGTGTGTGTGTGCGCGCGCGCACGTTTTCTTAACTACTTAACAAAACTGAGTTTAGCTGAAGATGCTTCGTATACGTCGTCAAAAGGTTACTCAAATTTGTGAGTATTTCTAGCATAGGCACACAATTTCCTCACGTAATTGTATAGTTCCATAAGTATATGTCTGTGTAGAGCTCTACATAAAGCTCTACATATGTGAATTTTTTGGTGTGGTTGTAGATGAGAAAGTCATTGATTCCTTGTGGTCGCCAATACTATTCCTCGTTTATAATTCTGTTTAGTGAGTTCCATTGATATCCTAAAAATAATTAATGCATGCAGCATAACACATGTACGCTGTAAGATCTTTTTATACCTTGTCATCAGAACATTACCTTGTTATGAAGAAAAAAAATGTATAAAGTTTAACACCTTTACTTTTTACGAGTTTCTGAAACTCAGCGTGTAGCAACATTCGGCGAAGAAACTAAACCTACCTAAAGTTGAAAATTAAAACAAACTCAATTTTCAACGGAGCTTAAGAGGTTAAAAAGTGAAATTACCACAACATTGCCGAGTTTGACGTGTTTTATCTTTTCAGTTTGCTTCTTGACCCTTTGGTGGACGAGGTCGATGAATTTATTTTCAGTCCCTCCTCACTCCCTCTCCTCCCCTACGTCATGCAGGGAAGTTTCGTTGACAAAGTTTGCCTGTCAGTGGCGTCAAGCATACGATTATTGGTCTTATGTTACAGGCTTTGTGTGGAGGGACTGAATTACATCCACTCCGGCCCTGTCCCCGCCACGCGCCAGGTCCAGCTCGCTCGCTCCCTCACTCCTGCTCTTAGCCCGTCACTACGTACACCAACTCCAGCTGCACGCCAATACACACCAGGTTCAATCTACGCCTTCACCACGTATCCACACCTACGCCTTTTACCACACCACATTCCTGGTTATCCTCACCCCTTTACCTATTCCGTTCACCCAAAGAAACGCAGCTGGATCGACACTATTATCTGCACGTGTATGACCTACTGCAAATACACCTTCTTTCCACCTGTACACTCCTGGATTGGTCATCATTGGACAGGCTCAGAATAGATAACGTAGCTGCGTAATTTCACTGGTCAGGAATGTTGATGACAAACCAAATTACTCGATACAGGAAACGTTCGCGTCATCGGTTGGTAGTTGTCCTACATTCCACACACACTACACTACTGCCTTTTCTTTCTCTTAACTTTTCTACACTTACGAAAAGAAAATAAGGTAAGTAAGGAACGCTGCAAGAAAACTAATTTTCATGATAAATAATGAATTGAAATAATGTGTAAGCAGTTGGAAATTACATATAAATAAATGATTATGCCGGTTCCAAGTTAGAGAAAAAAGCAAAATACACAACAAATATGGTAGCGTGAACACAACACAGGGAGAATACATACTTTATTCATTTTGGGGGGAAGTGTGTAAGTGTGAATGTGTGCACGCGTGTGTGTAACGGCGGATAGGCGATGACCCAAGACTAAACATGAAGTGCAGCAAGAAGAGAAATGCAGCGGAAGAAATTTGTTGTGTAACGCGGGAAAACACCCGAAAAAAAGTAAACAAACAAAGGCAGATAATAACAAAATAGCATGTTGACAAACTTGGTGTGTTGCACGAAAACAGCAATTATGTCTGACTCGTCTTGTTAGGGCCAGTGTTCCCCTACCTATTGTTCTCTTTCCTCTTCTTGTGGGGGCTGGCCTTGGGGCGGTTCTGGGTCAGCCCCCATTCCTTCTTGTAGTGGCGAGAAATGTTGGAGTTTGACGCAAAAAAAGCCGCTTAGCCTTCGTTAGGAGAGAAGGCAGCGGCCGGGACGTACTCACGCAGGCGGGAGTGGACACATGGACCAGGACACCAGAAGGGTAGGAGGGGAGGGAGGGATCAAGAGCATGGATCAAAGGACTGTTTGGGGTAACAATATAGAATAATAAAAGAGGAGGACATTGGTTAGGGTGGTTTTGCGTGCTGGGTGAGAACAAAGTCACAATGGGATGCCTAGGAGACGACCCGTCGCTGACTGCCACTCATCCTGGACACATGGCACCGCTCATGGAGTCACACGAGGTTCCTGGTGAGCCATCACCTTCCCTTCACATCTTACTGACACCTCACCTCTTCTTTCCACTCCACACACTTCCCTTCACTCCACCTTCCGTACAGCACTACCTCCGTGCCGCCACGACTTCTTGAGTGGCATGTTACACCTGAGCCACCGGCACCACTGTTACTACTCCCACCAGTCGCGTGTCACTCGTCCAACACCTGGCCACAGCTCGATAGTATTGTATTTTCTCGTCTCAGACTTTTGTACACAAGTTTGAGACGCAAGTCACTTGACAAAATAATAATCCTCTGTGGTGAACACCCGTCGGGCAGGTGACGGAGGGGGCCGCATCCTCGTGGCACGCCCTCAGGAGCATGCCCTGTGGAACCCTGCCTGCAGCCTACCCTCGCGTGTACTGACGGCGTGGTTGTGCTGATAGTGGCGTTGGTCATCCATGAAGGAGGAGGGAGAGGTGGTGGAGGTGGAGGTGGAGGAAGAAGAGGAGGAGGAGGCAGTGGAGGAGGCGGTGGTGGGTGTGGCCAGGTACATCCGGGGACGTACAGGGGGCGGGGCCTGGCTCGGGCCGACCTCACCCTTTGATAGCTATCACGTTCACCGGGTGACGCCCTCCCGCAGGCTGGTATTCACGCCCATCCGCGTCTACCTTGTTGTTGATGTGTTGGTATTGTGGTGCGTGGATGGAGACTGGATAAACGTGTGTGCTGCAATAGGCACCACAAAGCATTACATGTGTGAGGAGAGCACGGCCGCCAGTCAGTCAGTGCGCAAAACACAGAGTGAATATCGGGTTGCCGGCCTTGGGTCAACACGCGGTCCTTGTGTTGGGGTTTGTCGGCACCTTTTTTTCTTCCAACACCCACGCCTGCACACGCTTCTTGACACTGCACTTCAGAGAGGAAGGTGTAGGCGGGCGTGGAAGGAAAGTGATATAGTGTTGATGATACTCTATCTATCTAACCAATCTATCTATCTTTGAATAGAGACAGACAGATAGATATTTAAGTACATATATGTGATGAGAAACGTAATGGAGTAACCTTAATGATATATGATTTATGAAAACCTTCTGACATCTAGATATGAAATGGTTATCGTGTCAAAATTCTCATCACGTAGACACGCAAGACCCAGCACGCTGAGAGAGAGAGAGAGAGAGAGAGAGAGAGAGAGAGAGAGAGAGAGAGAGAGAGAGAGAGAGAGAGAGAGAGAGAGAGAGAGAGCGATAGCGAGAGCGAGAGAGAGAGAGAGAGAGAGAGAGAGAGAGAGAGAGAGAGAGAGAGAGAGAGAGAGAGAGAGAGAGAGAAAAAAAAGTGAGTAAAGAAAAGATAATGATAAGTCTACAAAAATAAGGGTAGAAATACATCATCAATCATAGAGAGTGCAAGAAGAATACACAACAAATCCGTTCACTACACACAACCTAACTGAACACTGAACCTAACTGAACACTGGTGCTGAGGTGCTTCTCGTCCAAGAGCACACACGCGCACACACACACACACACACACACACGCACACACGCACACGTACACAAGGCCGCCCACTGAAAACTGATCTTCCGGGACACAAAACGAAAACAAAGTAAAGAAACGTGAAGCATGAAAACATTTTTTTTCCCATGGAGTTGTTGAGCTGCAAGAATTCTGGCCTCAGGAAGAAGAAAGAGGAGGAGGAGGAGGAGGAGGAGGAGGAGGAGGAGGAGGAGGAGGAGGAGGAGGATGAATAAGAGGAGGAGGAGGAGGAGGAGGAGGAGGAGGAGGAGGAGGAGGAGGAGGAGGAGGAGGAGGAGGAGGAATAGCAGGCAACAGACAGCCTACTAGCTTTTAACATGGTTATCTGCTTGATTAGGTTACTCAGTTTTACAGATGCTCCTTAATAGTGTGAGGGAAGGACAAAGGAGTGAAACGGCTTCCCCCTCACACACACAACTCGCCCTTCCACACACTGATGGTAAAAAAAAAACAAAAAACCTTATATCAATTGGAAAGATTACATATTCTGGATATACATTTTGTCCGTAGAAAACACTTTATATTCTATTGACTATTCAATAAGAAAATAAATAACCACATGAATAAGTAATCAGATGCATAACGAACAAGTAACATATAATTGAATAGACAATTAAGGAAATGCGTAAATGAAAAAAAACACTAAGATTGGAGAAAAAAATATATACGCCTGTCGGGAAGGGAGGGAGAGGGGAGGAGGAGGAGATTACAACCACATTTCAGTAGTGAAGGAAAGACTAACATACATACATTACAAGGAACAAAACCATTGCACTCCTGTGAAGAAGGTAAGACAAAGCGAACACAAAGATTAACAGAATAATCGCATATGAAAAGGAAAGGAGGATCTATGCTCTTATGAAGCGTTAAAAATAGTAATATAGAAGGAATAGGACGAGGATGTGGAGATGAGAGCAACACGCACGAACATTAGTGAAGGGAAGAAATAGTTGAAGATATATATTATTTAAGTGTGTGTGTGTGTGTGTGTGTGTGTGTGTGTGTGTCTGTGTCTGTGTGTGTGTGTGTGTGTGTGTGTGTGTGTGTGTGTGTGTCTGTGTCTGTGTATGTGTGTGTGTGTGTGTGTGTGTGTGTGTGTGTGTGTGTGTGTGTGTGTGTGTGTGTGTGTCTGCGTGAAAGTTGAAAGAGATCGATTCACGGGCCATAATTCTTGAGGAGTGAGTAGTGTTTGCGCCCTTCGTGACGCGCCTGGGTGTGTGGTGTGGTGTGGTGTGGTGTGGTTTGGTGTGGTGTGGTGTGGCCGGCTGCCTCACTCACAAACGTTGACGGAAATAAGGAACCTATAATTTTTCTTCTAGACCAGTTACGGCAGGAGTTATACGACACCATTCACTATCAACTACTATACACTCTTTTTTCCCGTCTTACAAAGGATGGTCAGAAAAATATACGATGCTTGCGGTGGCAATACATCAAAAGCATCAATAGACGTTTAATTGAGATCAAATGAAAGTATTAAATAACCAGAAGAGTACATAATAAACTACATAAATTCAATGGGCACAAACACCATTAGCCATTTCTCCTATTCGGCACTAGAAAAGTTTGTATAAATTATCATGCATCATTATTACCTCTCTATAAAACGAAGAAAGGTAATCAAGGTCCAGTCAATTGTTGACGCATAAATAAATTGGAGAGAGAGAGAGAGAGAGAGAGAGAGAGAGAGAGAGAGAGAGAGAGAGAGAGAGAGAGAGAGAGAGAGAGAGAGAGAGAGAGAGAGAGAGAGAGAGAGAGAGAGAGAGAGAGAGAGAGAGAGAGAGAGAGAGAGAGAGAGAGAGAGAGATAACCAATATAAAGAGAGAAAATATTGACAGTAGGGAGATCGAACGAAGGTAAAGGACGAAGAATACAAAAAGAAACGTTTCAACACTTTGATGGACGCGATTAAAAAAAAGGGTACATAAAAAAAAGGGTACATAAAAAAATAATACCATGTAACTTTTCCTGCACCTCATGACCGTATGTCCTGCCACTCACCTCTGACCTTCCCTGCCTGTGATGCCGCCACGCGAGTACGACGTCGTTAACGCCAACAATGACATACTGACTTGTTTTACTCGAGCCGATAAAAGTCACCATTGCCTTACTGACCTTTGTGGTGTGCTTGTGCGTGTACGTGTACGTGTGCGTGTGCGTGTGCGTGTGGGGTAGATATAGAGAAAAATAAATTATGTGAGACTGGAATGGAATATGTACTGAAGTGTCGGCCAGTAGACATGATATTCGTTGCCTGAATAATCTATCCACATCTTCTGAATACAATAGTCAGAGATATGCAACAGAATAGTCCCCTTCAATTTTTTGTCACCTGATATATGCTTCCAATATTTCAATCATCACTGTTATTGTTCCGGATAGAGACCATTGTTGCGTTTATAAGACCAGCAATATTTTGATACATAACATATATTCTAGCACCGAGAGAAACCTAGTTTGCCCTTAATCCATACAAGAAAAGGAAGAAAATACATGAAATAAAAAAATATTCAATTGAAAAAATAGCTATGTATTTATAAGTGATGAATAATTAATGTTGTGGTTATGGCTGTTTAGGGCATTCCATTGAAATTTTTTTTGTTAGTGGTACTAATGAGGAATTACGGATGCACGTTGTTTGATGGGAATAATATTAATTGATAAATTGAAATAATGTATCTGACTATCAATATGTATTTACTCTGTGTGCCTGTATTTGTGTGTTTGTACGTTTTCCCTCACACACACGCACACGCACACGCACATGCACACACACAAAAAAAAAAAACAGACGCAAGTACACACAACATACAACTAGTTACAATTATAATGCATACTATGATGTAAGAATTAGTGAAACAAATACTTATTTCAATTGGTTTATAAAAGAAGGGACGAATAAAAATAACCGTGACGCAAATAAGAAATATTTCTTTTCCGGGAGAAATAAATCATTATATATCTTGTCCCTATAAGAGAAAAAAAAAAAAAAACAAGTCACGGTTATTATAATGTTAACTGGTTCACAAATTTATTATGAATTATAGTTATGTTTCCGTTGTTACATACAGGCTTCCCAATGTGGCTATTCTTTGTTCGATAGCTTTGTGTGCATATAAACCGGTGTTCATGGCAAAGGGAGCGAGGTTTAGAATTAATTAAAGTTTCTATAACCATTACATACAGGAAGAGGAGTGTGTGGCGATACTAACGATAAAGAGAGAGCAAAGGTGTGTAAAAAAGGAGAATGTATGTTGTAAAAACGTGGTTATTTAGTCTTGGCGCCGCATTAACTTGGGTTCTGATTGAATTATCTGATCAGCTGAGAGTCCTTGAGGAAGACTGGCTAATAGGAACACGAGAAGATAAGAAAACAAATATACATACTGAAGATGAGGTGAGAGAGAGTGTTGTAAGAGGTTTTTTGTATTAAGATGACGTGTCCGTACATAAGTGGCAGGTTATGTAGTATATACCCCTTATGACACTATTCTTAAGGATGACTGTTAATAATGTACTCTATGACTTACATCCGGAACCAGGAACTTAGGTACTTGCAAGATTATATTGAGATATGCATGTATAAAAATAAGTGTTTTGTATATTCTCTGGTGTTTTCTCTCGTTATATGTGAAGGATGGGGATAGTTTTTATAAGTTAGTCACGCATGACCTTAAGTGGCAAACGAAACTGATTTTATCTTGTCAACATGTCGTGCGTGGAGGATATAAGGCAAAAATAGTGACAGCAGTGTGTGTGTGTGTGTGTGTGTGTGTGTGTGTGTGTGTGTGTGTGTGTGTGTGTGTTTGTAGGTCTATCTGTTTGTCTGTATACCCGTTTGTTTATCTGCCTGCCTATTATTGTCGTTATGATAACTTTACAGATATTTCAAAAGAATGATAGATATAAGCAACATTAATAAACGAGTACTTAAGTAAATAAATATGTAAGTACACGCACACGAACACGCACACGCGCGCACGCACACACACACACACACACACACACACACACACACACACACACACACACACACACACACACACACACACACACACATATACCGCAGCATACAACATAAGGGAAACACGAGTAAATAAAGTGAAGTTGAAAACAATGGTGTATTTTTATTCCTTCTATTCTTATTTCGCAGGATCTGTGTGAAGGAGGCGCGTCTGCTCCTTCTGGCCTCTTCCGCGAGCGTGTTCCTCCTACGTCTGTCGCGTCCAAAGTCAACAAACACACCAGAGCTTCCGCCGGTCCTCAGTAATCAGGAAAAAAATCCTCCAGACAGGACTTCCAACACGTCGCTATCCTCACTATCCTACTCATCCTAGCTGTATCCTGCACCAGCCTTTACCTGTTTCTTCCATCCCAATACTAATTCTAGCGTGCCTGCCTTGCTTCCTTCTATCCCTCCTTCCTGTTCCTCTTCGGCTGTGACCCTCCACTATTGTCTTGTTCATCCCTAACTACATCACTCACCAGCTATCTGCCTGCCAGCCTTAGCCTCACACATACTAAAAGCCATATAAAAGCTCTTAATAGGTAGAATGAAACATCAAAGCCTTTATCTGGCTCCCCCTCTTTATCTTTTCCTTTTATCTCAATAGGTGTTGTTATAGGTTTAATAACACTTATCATTGTTGGTTATCCAAAGAGAGTTGTTATCATTCGTATTTAGTTATAGGCTAAAAGAATAAATTCTGATACGAAGGTAATGAATCCAATATTAAAAACATTGAAGATATTTCTTTTTCAACGTGTGAAGGAAAGGTATGGTGTGGTTAATGTCAATCGATGAAATTAATTATTTAAAATTTCAATACTTTTCATCGTTTGTGTTGTTCATTGGAGCCGCCAACACCATTAGAAAAAAACTCTGAGGAGGAATCAATGTAAGTTTGCTACGCGACAATCATCCTTTTATCAACAAAGAAAGACAGCTCCATAACTTTAATATGACCAAAAAAAATTAGAAGAAAAGAACGGATAATGTAACAATATTCCTGATAAATAAATCCATGAGTTATATGAATTAGAAAAAAAACGGTTATTTTCCCATCAGTTTTGAGATGATGTGTGTTGTGTTGCTTTCATGATGTTTTTGGTGCTTTGATTAATTATTTTCTCAGAAGTGTCGATGATTTCAGCTAAATCTAAGATCCCTCTTGTGACTCACACTAAACAATGCAAAACACTGCCCCCTCTCTCACTTATTCCCCTCACTCTCTTTGTGCTGGATCCCCTCCTTCTCTCTCTCTCTCTCTCTCTCTCTCTCTCTCTCTCTCTCTCTCTCTCTCTCTCTCTCTCTCTCTCTCTCTCTCTCTCTCTCTCTCTTTCTTTCTCTCTCTCTTTCTCTCTTTCTCTCATGACAAACAAAAGCTTATCCATCGTAGTGGGTTGTGCTAATGATCAACTTTCGTTTCAAAAGGTTTCCCTTTCCTTTTTTTCACCATAGTAAGCAATTAATCCGGCACAATGCTTTCTCTATACACTTCCTGTGGTGTAGACTTCTAAGTTTTCCTTTTCTCATGTAATTTTATTTCCCAGAGAAGTAAATCAAAAGCGTTTGAAGCGAATGGTAAAAAAAGAAAAAACTGGTGTATATACTACTTATTTTTATTTTTACTCTTAGTTTCTTTTATATAACTTTCATAACATTCATTTCGACTTATAACGTAACCAAAAGTGCTACACTAACGACTACAATTACATACACACAAATAATCGTATCTAAATGTTTAACCATCCAAGATAAGAAAAAAAGAGAGTTAGGTTACGAAATAGTCATGAAGCCAAAGAAATACTAGTCTGTCTGGTTACTGTGAAGGAAAAGAACTGTATGTGTGTGTAGCCGCTCCTGTCCTACACGGAATTGCGATGACTAGGATCAGTGGCCCCTCCCTTTCAGCCATAATTGGTGTAGTAATGAATATTCATACTCGGAACCAAAGAACACAGACCTATTAACACTGGTGCCAGGCGTAGGAAGATATACAGCGTGTTGGCAGTAGCATGTCAGGCACTGCGACCCAACATCTTGTACGGGTTTTAGTGTGTTTTATTAGCTGTACTTTATTATTTTGAAATGCTTTACATAACAGGTGAAAATGTTGAATTATTTGTTTTATTACGTCATCACTCATAGCAAGGGAAGCTGAGGCAGTGTATATGCGATGTATACCGAAAGAAAGGGAAGGTTAATTCTTATAACGAGAGAGAGAGAGAGAGAGAGAGAGAGAGAGAGAGAGAGAGAGAGAGAGAGAGAGAGAGAGAGAGAGAGAGAGAGAGAGAGCAGACAAACAAACAGAGACAAAAAACAAAGAAATAGACAGACGTACATACAGATAGAAAGTCATGTAAATATATTACAAAAAACGCACATAGAATCCATCTCATATAAATATTAACGATCAAAAAAATAATTGTAATAATAATAATAAAAAAACAAACTTCATAACTTCCGAATCATAAAACACACGAGTAAACATGATTTTTTTTTATATGCATGAAATTAATATGAGTTTTGCAATCACTCTGCACGTCATCCATTAACTTTTCCGACTGGAGTAATGAAGCCAGATAATCTATTTGAATACGTGGCTATGGGAAGGAAAGGGTGTGGAGGTGGGAGGGGACGGACAGTACAT
>JAXIVD010007889.1:15000-18913 GCA_036785275.1 Cancer borealis | reverse complement strand
ACATACTATACATATATAGGTAGACTGAGAAATAAAAATTTCTTATATTGTAGTGAAATGTTCAGACCCCGTGACATAAAGATGTAATATATATAGATTATTCTTGATCTTCTTCCTATTTTTGTTACTATTATTGAGCATTACGATTGCTATTGCTATCCTTATTATCATCATTATCTTCATCATTATTGTAACTACTATAATTGCTGCTATCGCCAAACATCACTTTTATAGCCACCATGCGTCGTGTCCATCATCATCATCATCATTATCATCATTATCTTCATCATTATCATCATCATCATCATCATCATCATCATCATCATCATCATCATCATCATCATCATCATCATCATTATTGCCATCGTTTATCATCTCTCGCCACTATTATCACTTCACTGACATCACAACTTCCTTCCCCTCGCCGCCCGCCGCCTCAAAGTTGTGACGTTACTGCATCACTTCATCATTTGTTCACCTGTTTACCTCGAGTTCTATGTGTCGATGAGTGGGAGGAGTAAGTCACCTCACTACTACACCTCACTACCTCACTCACTCACCTCACTCACCTCCACCACATGTATTTTTTACACCTCCCCCCCTGGCACCCTCTAGTATTTTCATGGCACTCGTCTCAACATCACGTAACACACCTTAAAGTACACCTGCACACACCTTTCCTCCTCTCATTACCACCATCTGTTCTCTGGCACGATTTACACTCTGCTTTGTCACTCTTCCTCATACACACTCTAGCTTATACTCCCTTATCTCTTCTTTCTCACTCCTCATACGCTAAACCTTATATGTCACTTATATCCTTGAATCATTCCTCCCTTACCTACATCCTTGCCTTCCTGCCTCTCCCTTCCTTCACCTCCCTTCCTACCCTCCCTCCTTACCTACATCCTTTCCTTCTTGCCTCTCTCTCCCTTCGCCTCCCTTCCTGCCCACGTCCTGGCCTTCCTTCCACTCCCTCCCTTCACTTCCCTCCCTTCACTTCCCTCCCTTCACGTTCCGCGCATGGCATTTCATCATCAGGCTGACTATATTTATCTGAAGCGTCATGAATAATCCAATTGATCTCCGTTATTGATCATACCTCAGGACGGGGTTGGTGGTGGAGGTTGAGAGTGGGGTTGTGAGGGGTTGTGTGGGGGGCTGTGAGTGGTTGTGGGGGTTGTGAGTGGTTGTGGGGGTTGTGAGGGGGGCTGTGAGTGGGGTTGTGAAAGGGGAGCATATGGGGTGGAGAGTCTCTGGTTATTGACACATGAAGATAGGGCGGATATGAAATGTGTCTGAGTGTGTGTGTGTGTGTGTGTGTGTGTGTGTGTGTGTGTGTGTGTGTGTGTGTGTGTGTGTGTGTGTGTGCGTGTGCGCGTGTGTGTTGGGACTCTGGCAAGGTTTTCTATGTGTTATGGATTTGTTATATGATTCTTTTTTCTTCATTAAGTGTTTTTTTTTATCATTATTATCCATATGTTTTATCAGGTTTTTTTGTCAGTTTATTCTGGTGGTGACTCACATAGACTATCTTGTTATTAACTTCTTATTGGTTGATTGATCTTGTGTTATCGACTTGGTGTTACCATGTTTGAAGCTGCTCACTCACTCTGATGTATTCACCTGTTTTTGCATTCCTGTTTTCATTGGTTTTATTGTACACATCGATCTGTTGACGACTCCTGAAGTTGTGTGTGTGTGTGTGTGTGTGTGTGTGTGTGTGTGTGTGTGTGTGTGTGTGTGTGTGTGTGTGTGTGTGTGTGTGTGTGTGTGTGTGTGTGTGTGTGTGTGTGTGTGTGTGTGTGTGTGTGTGTGTGTGTGTGTGTGTGTGTGTGTGTGTGTGTGTGTGTGTGTGTGTGTGTGTGTGTGTGTGTGTGTGTGTGTGTGTGTGTGTGTGTGTGTGTGTGTGTGTGTGTGTGTGTGTGTGTGTGTGTGTGTGTGTGTGTGTGTGTGTGTGTGTGTGTGTGTGTGTGTGTGTGTGTGTGTGTGTGTGTGTGTGTGTGTGTGTGTGTGTGTGTGTGTGTGTGTGTGTGTGTGTGTGTGTGTGTGTGTGTGTGTGTGTGTGTGTGTGTGTGTGTGTGTGTGTGTGTGTGTGTGTGTGTGTGTGTGTGTGTGTGTGTGTGTGTGTGTGTGTGTGTGTGTGTGTGTGTGTGTGTGTGTGTGTGTGTGTGTGTGTGTGTGTGTGTGTGTGTGTGTGTGTGTGTGTGTGTGTGTGTGTGTGTGTGTGTGTGTGTGTGTGTGTGTGTGTGTGTGTGTGTGTGTGTGTGTGTGTGTGTGTGTGTGTGTGTGTGTGTGTGTGTGTGTGTGTGTGTGTGTGTGTGTGTGTGTGTGTGTGTGTGTGTGTGTGTGTGTGTGTGTGTGTGTGTGTGTGTGTGTGTGTGTGTGTGTGTGTGTGTGTGTGTGTGTGTGTGTGTGTGTGTGTGTGTGTGTGTGTGTGTGTGTGTGTGTGTGTGTGTGTGTGTGTGTGTGTGTGTGTGTGTGTGTGTGTGTGTGTGTGTGTGTGTGTGTGTGTGTGTGTGTGTGTGTGTGTGTGTGTGTGTGTGTGTGTGTGTGTGTGTGTGTGTGTGTGTGTGTGTGTGTGTGTGTGTGTGTGTGTGTGTGTGTGTGTGTGTGTGTGTGTGTGTGTGTGTGTGTGTGTGTGTGTGTGTGTGTGTGTGTGTGTGTGTGTGTGTGTGTGTGTGTGTGTGTGTGTGTGTGTGTGTGTGTGTGTGTGTGTGTGTGTGTGTGTGTGTGTGTGTGTGTGTGTGTGTGTGTGTGTGTGTGTGTGTGTGTGTGTGTGTGTGTGTGTGTGTGTGTGTGTGTGTGTGTGTGTGTGTGTGTGTGTGTGTGTGTGTGTGTGTGTGTGTGTGTGTGTGTGTGTGTGTGTGTGTGTGTGTGTGTGTGTGTGTGTGTGTGTGTGTGTGTGTGTGTGTGTGTGTGTGTGTGTGTGTGTGTGGCTGGGGCTGATTATGGACTTTTCTGGCATTTGTAATAGTCTCGTTTTGGTCAATTTGTATTTATCGTTTTATTTTGGTTTTAAAGTAGTGGGCAAATTTTTTCTTATATTTTTCTTTCTGCTAAACACGGAATGCCAGAAGAGATTTTAGTTGCATAAATTCATGTGGTTAGTTTATTTGTTTATTGATCTATAAATTCATATATGTATCTATTGATTTTATTTTTATTTACTGTTTTGTATTTACGTAACAAATTATGTAGAGAAGATAAAAAAAAAAAAAGTGTCCATATTGCTATGATAAGTGTGAGTTTGTGTGTGTACGGGATATCAGGAAGGATATCTATATCAATATGTAATTATCTACTTATCTATCTATCTATCTATTTATTTATCTATCTATCTATCCATCAATTATCTCTATCCACCCATCCGATGATCGCAGACAAGTCCCGCACGCTAATTGGGTTTAGGACACGACTGCGGGACAGGTAACGCGGCTGAGCTGAGTCCAAGTAAATATTGACCGAGTTCCCTTCCTGTTGGGACACGAGTCACGCACTGCATACACGTTCTTCACTTTATAACTTGTCCACGGCTAAGGATAGTAAACGCACTTTCCATCTTAATTATGCATTGATCTTCTATATACTATGAAGAACACATGCATCTTGTTTATTGTGTGTATGAAGAATTACGGTGATAAACTCAGCCTCTTTGATTGGGTTTGAAGGGAGACAGCCCATCCCTCTTCTTACCTTGACGTATTGAAACACATAATCCCTTTTTTTATCTTACCTTTTACGTAGTGAAACACATTACTCAACACACAAGTCCTGTTGCTATAAATAGAAAGACATTCCTAAACGCATATTACGTACTAAAAGATAGATGTATAGAGTAGATGTACACCGTCAATACCAGTCAATGTGTTACGTAACCTACCTGTATGGAATCGTACTGGAAAACACATAC
>JAXIVD010007889.1:2500-5000 GCA_036785275.1 Cancer borealis | reverse complement strand
TCCCTTTCCCTCCTAGTTGACTCGAGGGAAGTTTCAGGCAAGACCTCGTTACGTAGCATCAATCTTATTTGTTCCTCAGCATTCACAACATCATCACTGCCTCGCGTCTGGTGGAATGTGCTGCAAGTTGACCGAAAACTATTAGAAAGAGAAACCCTTGACATTTATTCCACCTAATTTCCACCATTAACTTGTCGTCTCCTCGAGCACTGCTATTAAAATGCTGTCAGTATTCTGCGTTGGAATATATTTCACTTAATTATCGGTAAAAGAATATCATGTCTCGTAACGGCATAAAACTTACTTGCCTTAAATGAAGTACAAGTTCATCGAGACGCTGCCAATATTACACACACGTCACCCACTTATACTTGTATCACATGTTGCTTGAAAGTTTATACATATACTTGCATGTTTCAACTTCATCTTGATAATAAATCTTTGTACAGTAACTCGCTAACAGTTATATTCAAATCAATATTTACCTCATCTGTCATTGTCACTCTTAGCCTTTTATAGTACATGAAAAGAGACAGAGAACCAAGAGAAGAAAGAAGGATAAGAAGAAACGGAAAGAATAACAGACATAAAAAAAGGAGAAGAAAGACGAGGACTGAGGCGAAAAGAACTCTAAACTAAGATGGATGAGAAGAAAGTGAGGAGAGGAATAAAATTAGATGGAAGGCAAGGAAAAGAGGAGGAAAAGAAGGAGGAAGAGGAGGAACCATGGTGAGAGATAGCATGAGTAAATGGAGGGGAAGAGAGGTGGTGATAGTGAGGCGAGTGTGGTGGCGAGGAGGTGGTGCTACTGATAACGTATTGAATATAAGCAGCGAGATGGGAAGTACCGAGAGAGAGAGAGAGAGAGAGAGAGAGAGAGAGAGAGAGAGAGAAGTACCGAGAGAGAGAGAGAGAGAGAGAGAGAGAGAGAGAGAGAGAGAGAGAGAGAGAGAGAGAGAGAGAGAGAGAGAGAGAGAGAGAGAGAGAGAGAGAGAGAGAGAGAGAGAGAGAGAGAGAGAGAGAGAGAGAGAGAGAGAGAGATGCATCTTTCTCTCAATAATTCATACATTTAGCATGCAATCTTCACAATCCGATAAATGATAAGTAAATGAGTGCAACAAACGAGAGTGATCCAGTAAAGGAAGGGCAAGGGGACAGTGTGTGTGTGTGTGTGTGTGTGTGTGTGTGTGTGTGTGTGTGTGTGTGTGTGTGTGTGTGTGTGTGTCAGTGTGTGTGTATCAGTGTGTGTGTGTGTGTGTGTGTGTGTGTGTGTGTGTGTGTGTGTGTGTGTGTGTGTGTGTGTGTGTGTGTGTGTGTGTGTGTGTGTGTGTGTGTGTTTGAAGTGTTTTAGTCGTGAATTGTGAACTCCAACCAAACCTCAGTGGTGGTTTTAATCCTCTTTGGGAGACATCCATGTAGGGAACAACACACAACACACACACACACACACACACACACACACACACACACACACACACACACACACACACACACACACACACACACACAGTCGCGCGTGCACATACTTGCTAGAATTACTGAGTGGAATATATTTGTTAAGACATGTGACTAACAAACAGATATTGATAATTGTTGCAATACTGATTCAGTCTCTCTCTCTCTCTCTCTCTCTCTCTCTCTCTCTCTCTCTCTCTCTCTCTCTCTCTCTATCTCTATCTCTATCTATCTATCTATCTATCTCTCACACACACAGTTGACCAATTTTTCCACAGTGAACATGGCATCAGCTTCAAACGTTACAAGATGGTGCTTGCTAGAAAGAACGAGGGGAAGAAATTAAAAAAAAGCAATATTCCAATTTTAAGACTGAAAAAAATATATATATAACTTTTCTTTTGACACTGAACATATTCCTTCTCATAGAAGTTATATTGATACACTGTCTTTGTATAATTTAGTTGAAGCTTACGTGTTCTCAGCTTGATTTATGGTTGTTGTTGTTGTTGCTGTTGTTGTTTGGTTGTCATGGAGAGGCCTCGTGTGTGGAAGTGGAACGCCCTCGCAACCACACAACCATGTGGTTGTTTGAAGCTTTGCAACCACGTAAGAACAGCCAAAGCTTCACATGGAATGATTCGTGAGTGTGTGTGTGTGTGTGTGTGTGTGTGTGTGTGTGTGTGTGTGTGTGTGTGTGTGTGTTGTGTGTGTGTGTGTGTGTGTGTGTGTGTGTGTAAATATAGTATACATATATGCAAATATGTATCAGTTTCCCTTTATATTGTGTACGCTCCAAACTACAAACAAATCATTAACTCCTAAATCATCATCATTTAGTTAATACGCTAAACAGGAAGACGAAACCAGTAATTAACTATACTGATAAATGCATCATATTGTTAGTGTTTAGTGGCGTGATAAACATGAACACCTTTACCTTTGTGACGTCTCATTAACACTTTAATTATTACTAAGGTAACGACAAGGTAGAACATTAGCCAATCAGGGTCTAATTACTATATATAACACCTTATGGGAGATA
>JAXIVD010007888.1:15000-18917 GCA_036785275.1 Cancer borealis | reverse complement strand
TTATTATTATTATTTTTATTATATATTTTATTAGTATAGTTCTTCGTAGTGAAAGTTCTTGAAAAATAGTAGTAGTAGGTGCTATACACACACACACACACACACACACACACACACACACACACACACACACACACACACACACACACACACACACACACACACACACACACACACACACATCAAAACAAAGGGTAATAATTCTTACTACAACCTTATGTTCTCTCTCTCTTCCCCCTTCCCCTCCCTCTCTCCCCCTCTTCCCCTCCCTCTCTCCCCCTCACAACATTCCCCAGCCATGAGTACACACACACACACTTTATATCCGGGTCTGTGATGATGATGATGATGATGATGATGATGATGATGATGATGATGATGATGATGATGATGATGATACCTTCTATCATCTATATTTCTCTAACCTATTCCTTCATCCTCCATTAATCTTTTTTTTCTCTCTCGTTCTCCTTCTACATTATTCATTATTGCTCTGTTCCTTTCCTTTCTTTCTCTCTATCCTCTGCCTTGCCTTTTCTACCTCCTGACCTCTCTTTCTCTCCCTTCCCTCCCTCCTTCCCTCCCTCCCTCCTTCGTGCTCTTCGCCAGTAGTAAAAACCCATCATCACATTCATAATATATTCAATTGTCCTTTAGAGTAGAGGGTAAACGTCCCCCCCCTTTCTTCCTCCCCTCTTCTTCCTCCACTTCCTATTGAGGGAGAGAGACGAAAGGAAGGAAGGAGGAAGAGGAGAGAGGAGAGAAAATAAAATAAAAAACAGGAAATGAGTGGTAGGAATAACACAAATAAAGGAAGGAGAAAAGGAAATAAGAGAGGAGAGAGAGAGAAGGAGAGAAAATCAAACAAAAAGTGAGGCAATGAGAGGCAAGAATAACATAAATAGAGGGAATAAAGGAAAGGAAATAAAGAAGAATAAGAATAAGAGAGGAAAAAAAAAGTCAATATCTATTACCTTTATTCCTGGCTTGAAATTACTCCTTAGTGGTTATCATTAGTCATGTCTAGTGCGGTGTTTCGAAGATTTATAGTCTAGCCATAAGGTTAGGTTAGCCATTTATGTTAAGTTATTATTGTTTTGCATGCGTACCGAGGGAGGGGAAGGAGGAGGGAAGGGAGGGAGAGGAAGGCAGGGAAGGAGGGTGTATGTATGTGTGTGTGGTGCTGGAATGGGGCTAAGTATGAAGGAGGGAAGGGAGGGAAGGAGGGAGGTTATGAGGTAAAATAAAAACAAGTTACCAGTGGAAATGTGTAATAAATGAAGTAAAATTGAGAAAAAGACAATAATAAATAATAAGAAAGAGAAGAAGAAATGTGAATGAAAAAAAAAATATATACGAGTGAATTAAAAAAAGAGATAGAGAAAGGGAGAGAGAATTTACAGGTTAAGAAAGAGGTAACCACAAAAGTCTCTCCCTGTCCATCCATCTCCCTCCCTTACCCTCCCTTCCTTTCCTCCTCAAAAAAAGGAGCAAAATCTCATAAATCAATCAAATACGAAGGCAAGCGTAGCCATTTCTCTCCCTTCCTTACCCTCCCTTTCCTTCCCCCCTTCTCTCCCCTTTCCTCCCTTCCCTTCCCCCTTCCTCCCTTTCCTTCATGGCCACAAAACATTCAGCAAAAGAGTTCAACAACCCAAGCCTCTCGTGACAAGAAACTGTTCTAAGGGTAACGCAGCCCTTGAGAGAGAGAGAGAGAGAGAGAGAGAGAGAGAGAGAGAGAGAGAGAGAGAGAGAGAGAGAGAGAGAGAGAGAGAGAGAGAGAGAGAGAGAGAGAGAGAGAGAGAGAGAGAGAGAGAGAGAGAGAGAGAGAGATTATATACATGCTATCAATCGATTTATTTGAACTAGTGACAAATAAAATAATAATAATGATAATAATAATAGTATTCATCTCAATTTCAGTACAAATAAAATGTATATAATTACCTTTTCTTTCCATTATCAACTCACGATGAGGAAGAAGGATAAAGAGGAGGAGGAGGAGGAGGAGGAGGAAGGAGGAGGAGGAGGAGGAGGAGGAGGAGGAGGAGGAGGAGGAGGAGGAGGACAAGTCTTCTACAAAGTCACAATTATTCAGTTAGTGTGGGAGAATCTTTTTAACATGGAGGAGGAGGAGGAGGAGGAAGGAGGAAGAGGAGGAGGAGGAGGAGGAGGAGGAGAAGGAGGAGGGAGGAGGAGGAGGAGGAGGAGGAGGAGGAGGAGGAGGAGGAGGAGGAGGAGGAGGAGGAGGAAGAAAGAGATTAGACTGAAGGGAAAAAGAGGGAGGAGGAGGAGGAGGAATGACACAGAGAAAGAGGAGATGACTGGGAAAATGGAGATGAGTGGAGGAAGGAGATGAGTCACGGAGATGATGTAAGAGAATTAGAGAGAATTAGAGGAATTATGAATTATTGCAAAAGAGAAAAGAAAAAGTGGTAATAATTTCGTTTATATAATGGCGTGAGAGAGAGAGAGAGAGAGAGAGAGAGAGAGAGAGAGAGAGAGAGAGAGAGAGAGAGAGAGAGAGAGAGAGAGAGAGAGAGAGAGAGAGAGAGAGAGAGAGAGAGAGAGAGAGAGAGAGAAGAGAGAGAGAGAGAGAGAGAATATAGGAGTAGTAATAGTAAGCCAGAATTTCGACATTAGTAAAGTTCTAGTAATATCAACACACACACACACACACACACACACACACACACACAGACGTACACCAATTACGTACACGTGTGTCTATTCTCATCTGAATAAAAAAAAACCTAAGAAAAAAAATAAAAAATAAAAATCTAAATAATAAAAAGAAAAAGAAAAAAAATATGAAAAAAATAAGAAAAAAAAAGTTTAAGACATTCCAACCTCGGCCGAACCCAAGCTAGATTTAACCACATCTGCAACAATTCAATCGGAAACAAGGTAATAGCCCCAAACGACCCACACGCTCTAATGACCCCTAATCACTACCTTAATGACCCTTTTACACCTGCCACCAACGACCAATAATCATCTGATCGTCAAAAATAATCATGTCATTAAGTAAAAAATGACCCCTAAATATAGACACATTTAATTATCGACCTAGACCCTCTTTTTTGGGTGCTAATGACCCCCCTCCTGCCCTCTACGCCCCCCCACCCCCTCTTAGGATAGTTTTGGGACTAATACCTTGGCGTTAATTACTTAGCAGGTGAAGGGAACTCTCTCTCTCTCTCTCTTTCTCTCTCTCTCTCTATCTATCTATCTTTCTTTATTACAAAACCTGAAGAAAAAGAAGAAAAAGAAGAAAAAGAAAATGAAGAAGAAGAAGAAGAGGAGGAGGAGGAGGAGGAGAAGAGACGTAACTAAATACTATTGTTATTATTATTGCTTTGGTTATTCCTCCTCCTCTCCTCCTCCTCTCCTCTTCCTCTCCTCCTCCTCCTCCATTTTCCTGATTTACATAAGGGTGGTTGTTAGGAGACACAAACGGCCTACACACCTGTAATTTCCCAATTTACCTGTGCCTTATGTTCCTCCTACTTGACGTCGGCACTTATTGAAGGGGTGATTTGTCCTCGTAAAAACCCACTAAAACAGGAGGGGAGGAGGAGGAGGAGGAGGAGGAGGAGGAGGAGGTAGATGTCCACTGTTCATTTTCTACCTTCGAGTGACTAAGAGAGATTTATGGTCGAGTTTGTAGATATTTTTTTCCCTTCCTCTATCGCTTTGTAGATTTCCGACTGGAGAGAAGGAGGGAAGGAGGGAAGGAGGGAAGGAGAGAAGGAGAGAAGGAGGGAGGGAAGGAGGAAAGGAAGGAGGGAAGGAGGAAGAGAAGGCAGACTGATTATTTTTTCTGTGTGTGTGTGTGTGTGTGTGTGTGTGTGTGTGTGTGTGTGTGTGTGTGTGTGTGTGTGTGTGTGTGTGTGTGTGTGTGTGTGTGTGTGTGT
>JAXIVD010007888.1:10000-12500 GCA_036785275.1 Cancer borealis | reverse complement strand
TGTATGAGAGAGAATGAGACGGAGAAAGAAAGAAAAATAAAAGAGAAACGAATGAACTCAAGAGCGTGCGTGCGTGTATGTGCGTGTGTGCGCGTACGTGTGTATGTATGTATGTATGTATGTGTGTGTGTGTGGCTGCAGTAAGTTGAAGGGAAGTATAAATTTACGACTGATACGTGCTTCTACCTTGTCATGTGAGTGTAAGTACAGCATGTCTCGCCTCATTCTTTGTTAAGCTCAACGTATGTGTCTGAAAACCACTTCTAACGTGTATACTTGAGACGTAATTTGAGTCCAAGTACCAGGGAAAAGATGCCTCTGTCTCCCATGTTTATTGATAGTAAAATACCTCGAGGAACCTCCATTGTGTGACCTCGATTCATGTAAATAATTCATAGTGTGAGAGGAAGGAAGGAATATATATAAAAGATGGGGAGGTGTAAGTGATTTTCTTATTTTTATTTTTTTTACGTGTGTTTCCGTTGTAAATTATGGGTTAGGATGTATATATATAATGGATGTGTTTTTATTTTTTTTATTATATTTTTTATTATCTTACTATCTCTCTCTCTTTCTCTCTTTGTGTGTGTTAGTGATGTGAAAGTGATAATTAGTTATTTATAAATTGTTTCCCTGAACGATAACAAACCGGCCCCCCCAAAAAAAAAAAACTATTAACTAGACAATCTCGTATTTTTCTTTTATTCGTTCTATTTTTCTTAATGATTTACGAACCACAACTGAATGTAAATATACACATAAAACATACAATTTAGGAAAAGAGAACAATGTATATATATATATATATATATATATATATATATATATATATATATATATATATATATATATATAAACCAAAACTACTTGAAATTTAAAGTGTCAGTAAATATATGCTTTCTCTTTTTTTTTTACCACACACACATACCAAAAAAAAAAAAAAAGTGAGGTGAGGTGAAGCGAAGTGATGATTATTTCTTGATAGTGACTGAAGTGATGATGATGGTAGCAGTAGTAGTAGTAGTAGTAGTAGTGGTAATAGTAGTAGTAATAGTGGTAGTAATAGTGGTAGTAATAGTGGTGATAATGGTAGTAGAACAAAATTGAGTCACAACTGCGTGCGACACTGATAGCGCCATCTATCAGACGCTCCTCACGCAACCCTCCCGGTGCACGCAACTATCAATTTCACGCTGCTGCTCTCTCTATCCACGCACTCTTGCTTCTGACGAGGTGGAAGGAGGAGGAGGAAGTAGCTTTGTGTGTGCAGTAGGTGGAGTGCATGTAATGGTGTGTGTATGTGTATGTGTGTGTGCGTCTTCCCAACACACACACCCCCATCCACACACCCACACCCACACACACACACCCACACACCATCTTCACCACACTGTAAACGCTCAGGTAAAAGAGACACTAGTACCCATCAACGGTAATTACAACAGCCTTAATTACTCCTGATAACACCTGCTCTGACAGCGATGGATGGATGCAGTTATGTACACACACACACACACACACACACACACACACACACACACACACACACACACACACACACACACACTCTCACACAACATCAGGAAATACAGACATAGTAAAAAAAAAATAATGATAAAAAAAAAAAAAAAGTATATTCTTCTAGTGTCTTCATAACACATCCGTTCAATATATCAACTTCAGAAGCTTAGGACCGTGAAGTTGATAAATGGACTCAATCTGGCTGGGAACTTCACTGTGGAGAGAGAGAGAGAGAGAGAGAGAGAGAGAGAAGAAAAATAAACGATTTAATGATGTCTTCCCTCCTTCTCTCGTAAATTGCTGTACTTTGTCTGGGAACGTGTGGTGTTATAGTGGTAGTTATAGTTATAGTGCTGTTACAGTGATACCTGGTGCTGACGTGACGGGCTGATTGACTGACTGACGGCTGATGGATGATGTTGTTGTTACTTAAGTTACATAATTTAACGTCAGGAAGAAGGAAAGTCTTAAAAAAAAATACGTCAACTGTTATAACTTTTGTACTGAACTAAAATTGATACAAAAGTCGAAATTCCCGGAAAAATATATATAAAATCGTCTTTTAATAATATATAATAATAAAAACTGAATATTTTTGATACATTTCTAAAATCAAGTATTTGTTTATAGAAAGACGTGAAGCCATAGGTCTGTCTATAAAGGCAAGTATCTATAGACCTATCAACCCAGCCACACTACAAGCCTACCTGTAATTAAGGTGTATTTAGTCCACCTGTAACACTAACACCTGCTTGTAATTTACACATTTATATCTAGAGTTTATCAGAAGTTTTACTCAAAGAACGGATATACAAATTTTTTTCTCTTAACCGGAACTCCCTCGAGCCGGTATTGCTGGGCCGTTTTCATTTTCTCTATTTTTAAGGCAACTGGGAAGCCATTACATTCTCGGTTATCCGGATCCGGAGTCCGATTCAGAGGGTATTTTTGTCTCATTTAACCGGACGAGTCAGTGTGA
>JAXIVD010007888.1:0-5000 GCA_036785275.1 Cancer borealis | reverse complement strand
GAGGAGGAAAGAGGAGAGAAGATGGAAGAGAGGAAAAACAAGAGTGAAATCATGTCAAATATCTAATTCCTGGTTGTGTTGTGGCCGAAGGGAAGGAGGAGGAGGAGGAGGAGGAGGAGGAGGAGGAGGAGGAGGAGGAGAGAAGAGGGAAGAAGAAAATAAGAGGAGAAAGGCGAGGGTTAAGTAAAATGTTTAAAAATCATATAAAAATCAGAAATGAACTCACTCTCTCTCTCTCTCTCTCTCTCTCTCTCTCTCTTCTCTCTCTCTCTCTCTCTCTCTCTCTCTCTCTCTCTCCCCTCTCCCTCTATTGCCCTTTATAACCACTTCCATTGTTCTATCACACCTCCTCCTCCTCCTCCTCCTCTCTCTCCATCCCTTCACACAAACCATCTCTCTCCATCTCTCCATCTTTCCTCAACCCTCTCCACACTTCACCCCTACCCCCTACACCCCTCCCTCACCCCCAACATCCCTCCCTTAACCCCCCTATAATTTCTGAGGCAGGACTGACCCGAGGTAGGCAAGATGAGGGAGAAGATCTGTCTTAATTTTGTGGCGGTAATAGTAGAGGAGAAGGAAGGGTAAGAGTGAGTCCCCTGGCGCTCCTTACTGCACGCAAACACACGCACACACACACACACACACACACACACACACACACACACACACACGTACACGTATACACATGGCACACACGTACACGCACCCACCCAGGAATGTTTGGGATCGTTCGTGTGTTTCTGTGTGTGTGTGTGTGTGTGTGTGTGTGTGTGTGTGTGTGTGTGTGTGTGTGTGTGTGTGTGTGTGTATGTGTGTGTGTGTGTGTGTGTGTGTGTGTGTGTGTGTGTGTGTGTGTGTGTGTGTGTGTGTGTTGATTACTAAGGACATCTACACACACATACACAAATATATATAAATAAAAAAGATGATAGTGAAAGGAAGAGAAGAGAAGGAAAAGGGAGGGTAAGGGTGACGAAATAGGAGGAAGAGGAGGAAAGAGGAGGAAGAGGAGGAAGGGGAGGAAGGGGAGGGAAGAGGGATGAATTATTTACGTTCCAAGAATCTTTCACCGGCAACCTCTCACTTCTGTTTATGTTAATTGTTAGTGTGTGGTTGTAAGTCATCTTAAATGGAACTTGACTGACAATTACTTACCTTCCACTTATCATACTTTGTCTTCTTTTATTCTCCTTCCCTCCTTCTCTCTCTCTCTCTCTCTCTCTTTCTTTTTCTATTGCATTTCCTTGTGGTGTGTGTGTGTGTGTGTGTGTGTGTGTGTGTGTGTGTGTGTGGATCAAGTTTCATTGTTTAACTTACATTTTTCATTCACATGTCATTCTCTCTTTCTTTCTTATATTCTCTTTCATGACATTCATTAACATTGCACACACACACATGCACACACATGCACGCACACACACACACACACAGAGGGATTCCAAAACTAACACAAGAATACAATGTTTTTACGTCATAAATCGCATAACATTACGACTTCCACATGGAAATTCAGAGCGAGGAGAGACGTAGGTGTATAATTATTAATCTTTTGTTAATATTTGTACAAAACTCATGAAATGTGTTGCCAAGGGGTTCTCAGTCCTGCTGATGACGAATCTGAACTCAGTTTTATCATTATTGTAATATTTTTATTTTTTATTTGATTATTCTGAGTCAATAATTATTACCATTATCATCATTATCATTGTTATTATCATTATCACTATTGATATTATCATCTAAAAGACACATACTTTGACTTCCCCGTATACTCTTGTAATCATCCTTAGTGTCATCGGTGCCCCAATGGCTGTGGAAGTTAATTATTTTCATTAAACAATGTAATGCAGTATTTTTATAGCACTATCAAGCTCCATCAAGAGGATATGGTTGCTACCAGTAACCCAAGTATACTCCTACACACGCCTTGTTACCCCGTTAGGACCACATATAGTCTTAACTTCCACGTATATTCTTGTACGGACTCTTACAGCTCAAAGCAGTTCATAATTATGCTTGACAACAATGATAAAAGGAGTAATACCGGAGCGGCATTTCGATAGAAAATAATGACTATGATACCGTTGTGATAAATGACTTAGCTTATATTTTATTTATCCCTCTAATTATTTACGAGAGAAACACGACAAGTTATGAATTAATTAATGACAGGATAATAGTAATAAGTCATTCTTTTCAAGCCAAACGTAACCATCTAACCACCTAACCAGTCCGCTAACCTAACCTAACCAGTCCGCTAACCTAACCTAACCTAACCTAACCTAACCTAACCTAACCTAACCTAACCTAACCTAACCTAACCTAACCTAACCTAACCTAACCTAACCATACCTAACCTCCCTTTGTCTCTTAGCTATCTCATTTCCATTCCTCATCGTAATCATCATCTTCATCACACGTAACATTATCAGGTCGTGAAGGACATCATTAAATACAACTATAATGATAACTTTGCAACAGACATTTATTGCATTCTTATCTTAGGTAATAAAGTAAAGATAAGAGTATATATTGCAAGAAAAAGGAAAGGGGACAAGCAAGGGTGAGGGAAAGAGAGAGAGAGAAAGTGAATGAAGAGGAAGGGGGAAGATAAGGAAATAATGACGATGTGAATATGGGAAAAAAAGAGAAAGAAAAGAAAAATTGGGACCTTGTATATAAAAAAAAAAAGAAAAAAAGAAATACTACACTTTTAAACCGAATCAACAACAACAACAAAAAAAACAATGAAAAAAAAAAAATACATACATAATACAATCTCACTTAATTAAAGAGGAACAAGAGATAACGAAGGTAAATAATGACGATATAAAACACAGTAAAACACACCTATTATCCCTCTTCCCTCATACGTTACAAGGGGGAGAGAGAGAGAGGAAGAGGAAGAAGAAGGGGAAGAGGGGGGATAGGGGGGGATAATGGGGAGCAACATTCACCATTACTTTTAAAAATCCCATTAACAGCAATTATAGTCTGTTCGTCACCTAAATTTCTTCCCATTAAGTATTAAAAATGCCTATTACAGCACTAAGGAGTAGGAGGAAGAGGAGGAGGAGGAAGATAAGGAAGAGGAGGAGGAGGAGGAGGAGGTGGTTGTGGTTGGTATAGATAATTAAAGTTACTGAAATGAGAAGAAAAAAATATAATCTAATCATAATTACCACTATCATCATCATTAGTGTTCATAATTACAAGTCTTTCAAGGTGACAGGCTGCGTTATGACATACAAGAGTAACAGTAACATACATACATACATACATACGTACACACATACACGTGACAAGACATACATACATACAAGATAATCTCACAACGAATATATTAATAAAAATAAAATATAAAATAAATGATACCCTACCAAGGCCTAATTTATACACACACACACACACACACACACATACACACACACACACACACACACACACACACACACACACACACACACACACACACATACACACACACACACACACACACACACACACACACAAAATAAATAAATAAATAAATAAAAATAAACAAATAAATCCTTACTGAGAATTACAACGCGGGCTGGTTTGGGGGGAGGAAGGAGGGGTGATGGGAGTGATTATTCTTTATTACAACATTATTATCAATTCTCTGCCTCCTGTCGGGTGTTATCGGTTGCAAGGAGCGTGCAGAGAGCAGGATAGTAAACATGGAGAACACAAGGGGTGGCAATAAATTATAAGATAGATGCCAGTTAGGTGTAGAAGAGAACTCAGTCCGCTATCAACTACCAATGTTTGACAAGACTCCAGCACGCAACGGGGAGGAGAGAGAGAGAGAGAGAAAGAGAGAGAGAGGGAGAGAAGGAGGGAGAGAGGATATCTATTCTTAATGGTGTTGCAGGTATGATATGTTTAATTAAAGAGAAGGTAGATAAAGTATGTTGTTCCAAAGACACTCTGTCATTATGTGCAATTATGTGTTTCTTTACAAATGTGTTCTGAGATGTAGTACTAGGTGTGTGTGTGTGTGTGTGTGTGTGTGTGTGTGTGTGTGTGTGTGTGTGTGTGTGTGTGTGTGTGTGTGTGTGTGTGTGTGTGTGTGTGTGTGTACGTATGTTGCCTGGTGGTTGTTTGATGTGCGTGGGAATATGTACATACACACACACACATACACATGCACATATACACACAAAGGTAAATCCAATTAACGAAATGGACGCAAAAAGACATGAGAGAGAGAGAGAGAGAGAGAGAGAGAGAGAGAGAGAGAGAGAGAGAGAGAGAGAGAGAGAGAGAGAAAAAAGAAGAGACAAACATGGAGGTAAACAGGTAGCCACATACACACACACACACACACACACACACACACACACACACACACACACACACACACACACACACACACACACACACACGATTCTTGAAACAAACAAAAAATAAACTAGACAGCCTTACCACCAAACCATCTCTGTTCCTGTCATCACCTGCACTCAAAACACAGGTACAAATTATTTAATCAACATCAATAACCCACAAAGGGGCCCAGGTAACCCGTCTCTCCCTCTCCCTTAATTACAGGTATGAATATTGCAAACATCGCCTCCCCGCCAATATATTACTCAATGGTCTTATACATAGTAATTTATACATATCTCAATAATATATATATCGCTATTTTTTGTAAACATCTATTTTGACACAATTTACCAGCGAGAGACTTAATATCGGGTTTTGCTGCAGGTGAAAGAGGAAATATTACAGCCTTCAAGGAGTCAAATCTAGCTGTGTAGTTTTCACAGGTATGATTATAGTAAATTTGGCAAAGTATAATTCATTTGTGTGTGTAGCATTAATATTGGTTTATTTATATCGACTTTTTCCTCCCTCCTACCTCCTCCCTCTCCTCTCTCTTACTCGTTCTCTCGCTTTTTCCTCCCGTCAAAACAGGTGGGTTGGAGTTAATTAAGGAAGCCCACCTTGGCGTGTCTGATAGCCACTGACAC
>JAXIVD010007887.1:7500-12500 GCA_036785275.1 Cancer borealis | reverse complement strand
GTTATAACGCAGGCATTCTCCCTCTTTTTTCTTACTTTCATTATTAAATTCATAGTGACCGAAAGATTCCGAGACCTTTACTGACCCGCTGGATGAAGTCACGTCATCAGCGACCTTTGAGCTTAGTGGGTAAGGGAAGAGAGGGAAAGGGATGAAAACAGGTGTGTGGGTGGGTGGAGGTGTGGGGGTGGAGGGCAGGTAGAGTAACCACGACTCTCTATCCTTCCACCACACCTGACGTTAAAAACAAGAGAGGGGATTACCTACGCTCTGTCGGTCCATGTAAGCTCACAAAACGTATATATTTACCGCCCAGTAAAGCTGATATTCTTTTTTTTTTTAACATACAAACAGCGACACAACCAGAATATGCATGATAGATAGAGATTGAAACAAATAGATGCACTTTTTTTGGGGGTGTGTGAGGTGGTGGCGGCATTTCCTTCCTACCCTTTACTCCTTTGGCTTCGGGATGCTCCTGTTCGCTGCGTCTCCTTCCCTCACCTCCACCAAGATAAAAGATCACACAGCGGGGCGCGAGGGTCGTGTGCGGCATCGGTAACGACACGGAAACGACCTGACTCGCAGTAAACCACGTCAGTCCCTTGCTGGTTTATATTCATGTGTGTGTGTGTGTGTGTGTGTGTGTGTGTGTGTGTGTGTGTGTGTGTGTGTGTGTGTGTGTGTGTGTGTGTGTGTGTGTGTGTGTGTGTGTATGTGTGTGTGTGTGTGTGTGTGTGTGTGTGTGTGTGTGTGTGTGTGTGTGTGTGTGTGTGTGTGTGTGTGTGTGTGTGTGCGTGTAGTACGTGAAAAGAAGTGAGAAGTCAGGTGTCCTATGGTGTCTTATCCTACCGCTACTCCCTCTTCTCTCCTTCCCTCCTCTTCTTCCTCTTTTATTATTACTACTCCTAAAGCCAGTTCATATGTAAAAAAAAATACACCAACAACTAGAGGGATTTTCTTTTTGTTAAGTAAGTAATCTTCTGAACTATTAATCTTTTAACGTCACTTTAACTTCCTCAAAAACAGTTACTCCTGCAAGAATTGTCCTCCGTTTAATTGATGTCCTTATAGTTTGGATCACCATTCAGAATACCTCTTTTTCCCCTTATTAATTTATTTCTATTATCAACTTTGTTACCATGACCGCTATCATATTACTCTCTACCACTACTTTCTTGCCTCCTCCTCCTCTCTCTCTCTCTCTCTTCCTCTTCTTCCTCCTTGTCTTCCTCTTCCTCCTACTTGTCTTCCTCTTCGTCTTCCTCCTCCTTCTCCTCCTCCTCCTCCTCCTCCTCCTCCACATGCTTCTCCTCCTTTTCTTCTTCTAGTCCATTTCTTCTATTACTCGATGTAACTTGAAAAACAAAATCTCTTGGAATGACTGTGATGAAGAGCCTCATTATGGTTATTAATTGCTCCACTGGGAAGGTCGGTACACCTTCTCTCGATGTATGACCCATGAGAGAGAGAGAGAGAAGAGTGAGAGAGAGATGAGAGAGAGAGAGAGAGATGAGAGGAGAGAGAGAGAGAGAGGAGAGAGAGAAGGAGAGAGTGAGAGAGTGAGAGAGAGAGAAGAGAGAGAGAGAGGAGAGAGAGAGAGAGGAGAGAGAAGAGAGAGAGAGAGAGAGAGAGAAGAGAGAGAGAGAATAGACCGTCTTCCTTTGTCTCAAGCTAAGAGCGGTGTCGTGAGGGGCGGCTCAAGGGTCATTTGACATTACAACTCACAACTCCTTCCTGCAAATTCAATTGAGGCACCAAATTAAACGAGTTAGGCATCATCGTTCGTAGTTTTAGATATTTTACGGACAGAGCGGCATTAAAAGGTGTGCCGCAGCGCGAGGGGGAGGCGATGAAGAGAGAGATACAGGTGCGGCAAGGATGGGGAGAGATAATAGGCAGGGAAGGGGGAGGGTGAGACACATGATAAAGGAATATATTAAAGATAAGAAAATGTGTTCAATATTAGATACATCATGTCAGAATGTATAAATAATCTAAATAAGGCAAACATTAAAGTACGTCTGAATACGAAGCACAAACTAATGTAGTGATTTTATAATTATATGATCTTCAAATTTGTTTAATAATAAAAAAAATACATTTCGCTACAGGTTTAAGTGGTATCAAATCACATGCATAAGCAGTGATACTGAAACAGCAGTGATACTGAAACACGCAGTCATAACTAGTTATACACACACATACACACCAAAAAAACATACACAAACACAGACATACACACAAAAAAACATATATACACATACAAATACACACACACACACACACACACACACACACACACACACACACACACACACACACACACACACACACACACACACACACACACACACACACACACACACACACGTGCTCGGTAGGTCAGTGGTAATGCCTCTGCCTTTCACTCAACAGGCTGAGGTTGGTGCTTCGCTCAAGGTACAGAGTATTCACTGATGACCAAAAGGATGGGGTGTGCAGTGTTTGAAAGGTCACAATATTATCTTAAGATCGAACATTATGAGCTCTAAGCTTTTTTCCGCGAGAATAATGACTGGTGATCACCAGTCGAGTGTATTGTTCTGAAAGTTGTTCTGAAGACTATGGTGGTTTACTCACACACACATTCATACACAAAAAACACATACACACACATATACATATACACACAAGCACACACGCATACAATTACACAAGTACACACACACACACACACACACACACACACACACACACACACACACACACACACACACACAGACACACACACACACACACACACACACACACACACACACACACACGCACACACACACACACACACACACACACACACACACACACACACACACGCACACACACACACACACACACACACACACACACACACACACACACACACACACACACACACACACACACACACACACACACACACATACACACACACACACACACACACACACACACACACACACACACACACACACACACACACACACACACACACACACACACACACACACACACACATACACACACACACACACACAGAATGCATTCAGGTGACATGGTCGTCTCCAATACAGTCTGTGTCTGCCTCGCACCTTTACGATCGCACTGAGTCCTCAGCGTCGCGACAGTGCCACCTTAGGCCTCACACTGGCCACATGTACTTACTGTCCTGTGCTAACACCTTGTACTCAAGGGTGTCTAATTATAAGAAATATATAAATTTATCTTTTTCATGTACCATCCTCAGTACTCTTTAATTCTGATAATACCATATTTAGCCAGTTACACAGATATATTTAAACCAAATTTGGCTTCATTGAGCAATTTAGATGAATTTGAAAGTGACTCGAGAAGGAATCATGATGGAACACTGCTGGCATGCTGATGGCTCCGATTAAAATAACACAATAATAACCACTTTAGAGGCAAATGCATAATCATAGCTTCTCCTTGAGTTAAACGGAACAGGTGATATGGCTTTATAAAAGTTGAAAGTGAGCATTTCTTCTACCATAAAATGCTTTCCTACTACGGCTTGAATGTAAGATTATCACCGCCACTCACCCATCAAACAAGGACATTAGGGAACATTATTTTTATCAATGCGTATATTCTTCCCAGAATACTTATGCTCATACTTTTGTTGTTTTCTGTAATGCTAAGGTTGCATATGAAATGTATTTCCTCAACACGCTCATGCAAGAAGGGGGACAGATAGTAAAAAGTGGCACGTCATTTCCGTAGACTTATAATAATATGAAGGTTGACGCCATTGTTCTCCTTACGTAAGGTATAGGCCCTTTACTTCTAGTTTGCTAGTTAAGAGAAAAAGCAGATTTGCTTACGCTTCAAAAGGACAAAAAGATTGTAAGAGTAAAATAAAGTTTGACTAAATATTATGAAAGACTTTCTAAGATGATTCATAAAACATGAGGTTCACTGCGTTTGAAGGACGACTTATTGATAAACACGATCTATTATTGTGTGTGTGTATGTGTGTGTGTGTGTGTGTGTGTGTGTGTGTGTGTGTGTGTGTGTGTGTGTGTGTGTGTGTGTGTGTGTGTGTGTGTGTGTGTGTGTGTGTGTGTGTGTGTGTGTGTGTGTGTGTTGCAACAAAAACCTGAAATTCAAACATTTTCCTGCACTCATGGAAATCTGCTCCCCATATGCATTGATGCCTACATTTCGTTTTTTAAAAACAATACATTTCCACTATTTCACATGCCACGTAAAATAAATTTTCACTTTAGCAAACGAGACTGAGAGAAAATAAAACCCCCTTTTGCGCCAGCCAACCCTCTCTTCCATTCTCCAACCATCCTACCTCCTTAACAAACATACTACTAACTTAAGATAAAAACATTAGTAACAATCTATTTCATTACCATAGTAATAACTATTCATATAATTATCAGTATTATTGTTATTATTATTCTACTATTATCATTATTATTATCATTATTATTATAATTTTTATTTTTATTATAATTATAATAATAATTATTTTTTTTTATTAATATCAATATTATAATAATAATAATAATAATAATAATAATAATAATAATAATAATAATAATAATAATAATAATAATAATAATAATAATAATAATAATAATTATTATTATTATTATTATTATTATTATTATTATTATTATTATTTTTACTGTTATTATCATTATTATTATTATTACCATCATTATTGCAACAATGATAATAACAATGTTAATATAAAATATTATAATTTCTATCATTACTAAAATTCATATTATCATCATTATCGATTAGCTTTACTCAATCAAACTCCATCGAAATTTATGGATAAAATTTCCTTTTACAGATTTTGTTGTATTTCATGTCTGTGATTAAGTATTACAATTAACAAAAAAGTTTAGAGGAGTGGTAAGCGCACGGCGGTACACACACAGCTCGCTAAACACCTGATCAGGACTAACTCCATGTGGGATGGCGTCCTCATGCTCCAG
>JAXIVD010007886.1:7500-15000 GCA_036785275.1 Cancer borealis | reverse complement strand
CTGGATGCTTCACCTGTGCCTTGGGTGATGCTGGTGAGAGGAGAAGAGAAGGAGACAGAAGGATAGATGCAAGGGAGGGAAGGATGGGGTCGAGGTGAGGATAAGAGGAAGAGGGAAGGTAGAGTAGCTTTCTGAGTTAGTTATAAATGCTCTCTGTTAGCCTTTGAGACCCGGGTATGCATATAACTTATTAATGGCTCTCACTGACACCCAAATGCACAGTCTAACCTTACCTTGGAAATATTATTGGTAGTCATAGAAAAACATTACATTTGGTAGTTACTCACAGGAGGGAAATAGTGACTCAAATTGGGTTTACATAGGATTAAACTTAAGGAATATTGATAAACCGAGTATATTGCCATTGACAGACTAGGATTGATGGTGTGTGTTTGTATAGCGAGGTATTAAAATTCTCTACACCTGGGATTTACCTGTTGAGGAAAAAAAACTACAATATATGAGTGTGGATTTGATATGGTAATTAAGTACATTTGTAGAATATTCTCTCCTCTCTCCTCTCTCTCTCCTCTCTCTCTCTCTCTCTCTCTTCTCCCTCTCTCTCTCTCTCTCTCTCTCTCTCTCTCTCTCGTATGGTAATGAAGATTGTGCACTGTTAATTCTCTTGTCATGGACGTGATTAGAAAAGGTGACTCCAGGTGACCGTCCCAGACAAGACCTTCCTCCTCCCTCCTCCCTCCTCCTTCTCCCTCCTCCTCCTTTTTCCTTCCTCCTTCCTCCTCCTCCACGTGCTTGATGTCTTCTCTTACTCTACCTATGTTATACTATTAATCTACTTCCTTACTTATATACTATTTATATTCTCACTTACTCCTATGTATTCTCTTCTTTGATTAAACCTTTTCAGTCGTTCTATTCTCTCTGTTAATAATCAAATCGTTAGTGTGGGAGTAGCAATGTTATGTCCTTCTGATTCTTATACATTAAAGCAGACAGGCTGAAGCACCACGCATTACGCCCTCTCTATCTGACCATTCTCTTTATACAATAGAACCAATTGAACAGCGTGGCGTAGTGACTCTTACCTTCCTGTTTCTGGGTTCGAGCCTCGTATCAAGCGTCATTTGGTGTGAGAAGTAACGATTTTTTATATTTTTTAAGGGGATCTAGTTTTTTTTTAATACTATTGAGACTACATAACTATCACCATTTTTTTGTTTTTGTATAGGAAGGGAAGTTTACGTATATAAATTTTTCTTCAGGTATAAAATCAACCTTCCTTTGTCTTATATTTAATTCATACAGTATCAACGTAAGGGGAAGGTTTATATGTTCTGTATATGTGTGTTTTATTGCCAATACATCGATGTTTTCCTTCCAACGGGTTACAATACACACAGGTGGGAGTGTTGGGTCTCAGGTGTGCTTGTGTACCTCCACAGGGGACAGTAAGCACCTTGGTCACAGCGGGATGGGATGGGCCAGGTGCAAACAGTATCGAGTGGAGGGCTCGCTTTGCTTTACACACACACACACCACACAACACACACAACACACACACACACACACACACACACACACACACACACCACACACACACACACACATATTGGTCTAAGTCCTCCCAGAGCTGCTTTCACATTAGCATATATCAACTTGAGTACGTGTGTGTGTGTGTGTGTGTGTGTGTGTGTGTGTGTGTGTGTGTGTGTTGTGTGTGTGTGTGTGTGTGTGTGTTGCGTCGAAGTCTCGTTTAGATATTATCATGTGGTTTAAATCGTCTCAGTTTGCTAATGTGAGATTCAACACCTTACCATCTGCTCTCTCTCTCTCTCTCTCTCTCTCTCTCTCATCTCTCTCCTCTCGGTCTCTCTCTCACTCTCTCTCTCTCTCTCTCCCTTTTATAAACGTACATGATATATTTTACAATTTCCTCCCCTCTTTCCCCCTCACCTCGCGCCGCTAGGCCTCGCTCCCCTCTCTTCTTAGCAAGGGACGTGATCTGGTGCGGGAGAGAAAAGGAAAATCAAGAGGAGAGAAGAGAGAGAGAAAAAAAAGATAGAGAGAGAGAATTTACCTGAACGTATTTTTTTGTGAAAGTATGTATGCATCAAGGGTATTCGTTCTCTCACTCTCTCTCTCTCTCTCTCTCTCTCTCTCCTCGTCTCTCCTCTCTCTCTCTCTCTCTCTCCTCTCTCTCTCTCTCTCTCTCTCTCTCTCTCTCTCTCTCTTCTCTCACTCTCTCTCTCTCATCTCTCCTCTCTCTCTTTCTATCTTTTGTATAATTGATGTCCTGAAGGGAAGAACAGGAATGTTTTAATTAAGAAAATCGTAGAAGCGGACAGCAAGAAATACGGGAATTGTATCGTGAATTATTACAAAGGTGACAATAGAAAACGAGGTGCAGGTGCATTCCAACTAGTGTATAGAGAGAGGGGGCACTGAGCTATGTATGAAGGACGATGACTGTGTGTTTAAAGGAGTAAAGAGAATGTAATGCATCAGGAACTCCCTACCTGCATACATCACAGTTTTATTTATGTTATGTATTATGTATATATAGAAAAGAAGGAATAGATGTAGCAATATATATACTACAAACACCATTTTCTCCTCATATTTTTTTTTTACATCCTATACTTACTCCCCTCTTCACTTCTTTCTTCTCTCCTCCTTCTCCTCCTCCTCCTCCTCTTCTTCTTCTTCCTCACGTCATCCAGCTCAACGCACAGTATCCTAGATTAGAATCAAATTATATATTGTTTGCAAACGCCATTGTCTTCCTGTACAGCAGCAGCAGGCATGGCGAAGGAGGCAGGAATGTGTGTGTATATGTGTGTGTGTGTGTGTGTGTGTGTGTGTGTGTGTGTGTGTGTGTGTGTGTGTGTGTGTGTGTGTGTGTGTAGGATGTGTAGGATGTGTCCATGTGTGGTCCTACGGTGTCACAAGGTCCTATCCCTAACCTGTGTATCCTGTAGGTCGGATACATACATAGGATCCTTTTTGTAGCTCTTGTTATCATTGTTCTATGGCATCCTGGGTCCTATGGGGTCCTATGGTGCCTTGGGTCATGTACGTATGTGTGCGTGTGTGTTCCTTAGCTTCCCTTGGTGGTGGTTGTGTGTGTTGCGTGATGGCGTGGGTGAGGCGTGTGTCGTGCCGGCCCTTGTGTGGTCCAGGGCCTTGGGGACAGAAGGTACTACTAGCCACGCCCCACAGGGAGGAAGGGACAGACAGATAGATGGGTAGATAGTCACACACACACACACACACACACACACACACACACACACACACACACACACACACACACACTGGGAGGTGAGTGACGAGTGACGAGTAGCCTTGCGGGGGTGAGGCATAAGGAGGGTGCGGGAGGGTGGAGGGAGAGTGATGGGAGGGGAAGGGGGGAGGTGTGATACCTGAGTAGGGGGAGGTGGGAGGAAAAGGGGGAAGGGTCTGGCTGCTACTCACCTCTTCCTCACCTTATTCTCACCACGTTTCCTCATTATTAAAAGCCTCACGTCAACACAATGATATAAAGACACTATGAACATTTATATTTGTGTGACATCTTTGCTTTTGGTTCTGTGGTTAACGTTTGTGTGATGTCGTGTTCCCTCTATCGGGGTTGAGGCGTCAGTCACGAGACGGGCGGAAGGAAACGTTTATTTACTGAAGCTGCGAAGGAAACGTGATTGATTCGTGTCTCATGTGTGGCTCAAGGACGAGGCGTGACGAGAGACTCACAGCAACGAGGACGTGGTTTTGAGAACACACTGTAAACTATATCTGAAGCTGAGCAAGGAGGAGGGAGGGAGGGAAGGAGGGAGGCGAGGGTGGAAGGGAGACAACCCGCAATGCCCCGCTGCCAGATGCTTGATGCTCCGCTGAAAATTGTGTTTTGTTTTAATTTCTTGTGTTACTTTTTACTTTCCTTCACACTCACGTCATCACATCTTTCTGTCGGTGATGTGTGTGTGTGGCGAGGGGAAGGTGGTGCCTCTAGGGTGCCTGAGGCTGCAGTGTAGCGGTGTGTGCGGCGCGGTACGACGCCCTGGGCCCGGCAAGACGACCCGGGCACCTCCCGAAGATCCAAAAATTGTGGGGGAAACCTGGGCAGTGTGTTATGGGTACGAGTGTCGGTAGGGGGTGATAAGACCCCGTCCGCGGCGACTCATACAGGGAGGGCAGAGAGGGCGGTGGTGGCAGCAGGGAGAGAGAGCCTTGCACCCCCTCCGTCAACCCTGCCACGCGCTGTCGCTCCCGCATGGCTGCCTCTAGTCACCTCAAGACGTCCCGCGTCTGTGGCACTGGATGAGTACAACTAGTCAGTACATTAGCCTGCAGCACCAGCCCCTCAGTGCCACGCCAAGCAGGCATCGAAGGGCGGCCGTGTGCGTGTGAACAGGTCACTAGGCGCGGCACCCGAGGCTTGCACAACACAAACTGAAGCCTGGGCGTGACACGTGCGGCTGTAAATAAGCCTCACACGCTGTAGTTTTTGTCATGAAAACTACCAGACTGTGTGAGCCGCGTAGAGAACACATGACAGCGAGGGACGAACACAGACTCCAGACTAACCATTCCTAGACAACCTCACCGACATGTTACCTCAGAGGGAAGGAAAATGAAGAAGGAAAACAGCGCCACGAGTCCTCCGTTAATCACATCCCCCTGAGGGACAAGAACGGAACCCAGTCCGCTACGCCCCCCTCACCCCCCTGATCCTTCCCCTCGCCGTCCCCTGAGGCTGAGGGAGAGAGGAAACTTCGGGGATACTCACGAGGGATATCCAGGCCTTCCGGGGCTCTGGATGGCCGGCGGCAGGACAAGACTTAGGAGGATCTGGAACAAGGCCAAGAAGTGAAGGGAAACCAAGTATTAGTGGCGAGGATTTTGGAGTTTTGGAAAGAGGAAAAAAAGAAATGGAGGAAAAATGACAATGTTCGTGGAAACACACAGAAGAGGAAACATAAGGAAAATATCAAAATGAAGTGTCAGTAACAATGTAAAAGACAATGATGGGGAAAAAAAAGTCACAATCCCACTGAAAGATAATTACAATCTGAATCATGGAACAGAAAAGGAAAGGAAAATAGAAAAAATAACAGGGGAAAAAAAAAAAAATAAACCAGGTAGTACAAAGGAGAAAAAAAAACACAACAGTTACCATGTGGAAGGTTGAGTAAGGGAAGTGTTGTGTTGTGTTGTATTGTGTTGGTGGTTGTAGTGTTGCGTTGTGTTGCGTGTGTTGTGTTGCGTTGTGTTGTGTTGGTCGTGATGGCTTGCATACGCGCCGCTCAGTCTGATGGGTCCACAGACGACCTGCATAAAGTTCATCAGACCAAGAACCCAAAGTCCATAACCCAGGTGAGAGAGAGAGAGAGAGAGAGAGAGAGAGAGAGAGAGAGAGAGAGAGAGAGAGAGAGAGAGAGAGAGAGAGAGAGAGAGAGAGAGAATGAGCAATTAACACAGGTTTTTAAATAATCGCAAAATAATGACGTCGAATATATCTACAGCGTAATTTTGTATTTTAATAGATATTTGTGATAGATAGACAGACGGAGACTATAAGAGAAACAAACAGACGCACAAATAAACAGATACATCCCGGTACACTTCTCTTTAAAATTCTCTTCTTCCTTAATGAATGTCTTGAATATCTCCGACCAAAAAAAAAAAAAAAAAAAAAAAAAAACCATGGCGAGGAATCAGTAACACCAGCAACACCTTTTTCATGTCTTCAATATCCTCGTATGTTTTTTTTTTTTTTTATATATATTTTTGTTCCATACGTAAATACTTTCCTTCACCGCCTCTTTCAGGAAATTACCTTTATGCCGTAACTTTTCCTTGGCGTACCCTGACGAAGATGAGAATGGTGCCTTGCTAGATGACGTGTTGATTAGGTAGTGGTGAGGCGGTGTGGTAGGGGGTGGGGGGCAGGGGGTGATGGGAGGGTTTTAGTGATGAAGTGGTGATGGTGGTGGTGTTGGTGGTGGTGGTGAGTTGTGGCTATTTGATGCATCCGTCTGGCGATAAGATGCAGGTGGTGGTATGGAGGCTAAGAAGGAGGAGGAGGAGGAGGAGGAGGAGGAAGAGGAGGAGGAGGAGTGTACAGGATGAAGCTTCCGGTGTTCCACTCAGGTACTACTTCTATAATTAATTACAACTGAGATTTGTTTGGTAACTTCTTTCTTTTCTCTCTCTCTCTCTCTCTCTCTCTCTCCCTCTCTCTCACTCTCACATTTCCACTCTATTCTGACATTACTTAGTAGGATTAAATGTGTTCATACTATTACAACTTACCAAGGACAGTATTAAAGAGACGGACAATTATGACAAGTTTCCTGACCATACAACCATTTGTTTTGTGTTTGTGATTAGATAAGAACAGTTTATAAACATACTCAGGGGATGTTATTTCTTACCATTTATCTTTCTTCTCATGTGCTTCTGCCTATCCTGTTCTGTACTCTGTTTTGTCCTCCTCTACAACTACTACTACTACTACTACTACTACTACTACTACTACTACTACTACTACTACTACTACGTACTCAGATGTATATTAAGAGCATGATGTACCCAGGTGACACGACCCCTTAAGCACCTCCCCTTTCCCTCCCCTTCCCCCCTTCCCCCTCCTCCTCCCCCTCCTCCTTCACCTGTCAAGTAAGCAACGGAGGGCCCATCGCGACCCTCGGAAAATGGAGAGTAAGTGTACTACGTGGTGCTTTGTCCGGTTTTAACAGATATTAATGAAGGGAAATTGTCAGGGAAAAATGAGTGTGTTTGTGTGTGTTGGAAATTGGTGTACGTTTGGCCACACAGGTGTTTGTAGGTGAAATTACCGTATGATTGTGTGTGTGTGTGTGTGTGTGTGTGTGTGTGTGTGTGTGTGTGTGTGTGTGTGTGTGTGTGTGTGTGTGTGTGTGTGTGTGTGTGGCAAGTTTCATATCATCTTTATATTTTGTTTTTGTGTGTCCATGTTCCTGACAGGCTCTTGAGATATGATGATAAATGTGTGTGTGTATACGTGTGTGTGTGTGTATATGTGTGTGTGTGTATACGGTGTGTGTGTATACGTGTGTGTGTGTATACGGTGTGTGTGTGTGTGTGTGTGTATGTGTGTGTGTGTGTGTCAGGAGGAAATATCGAACCCACATTTCAACGCTAATACTCACAACAACTAAACGAGTAAACAAACCAAGCTGCCAGAGTCCCAAGTCCTTATACGGCCTACCTAACACCGCTCCTCGCAGGTCAACACACGTGCACACTCACCCTTACAACACACCTCAAACTACCATGACCCTATTTGACCTAACCTCAGATAACAAAAAAAATACCATAACCCAACCTAACCTAACCTCATACAAGAAAAATAGTAATCTAACCTAACCTAACCTAACCTAACCTAGCCTAACCTAACCTAACCTCACCTCACCTCACCTCACCTCACCTCATACAAGACGAACGAATACCATGACTTAATCTGACCTTACCTCAAACCACACAAAAAAACTATGACCT